>CAEGAG010251787.1:0-21815 GCA_903067065.1 Brachyrhaphis terrabensis
CCCGAAGCAGTCACGTGGTACAGCCGGGCAGCGAGGCTTCGGACGTCATCGTTTTCGGCTCCTCCCCTAAATGAAGCGAGCCTCGATACGCGCTTTACGGAAACGCCCCCTCCATTACTCGACACGCCTCGAAGCCTCGGCACATCACGTAACATCACTATTGACAACCTATTGTCCAAAATCCTGTTAATAGCACCATGTGTTTTATCCATCGTGTATATAGTTTTATACCTAAAATGATATTAGGGATAAACTGGCTTGTTCTTAGAAAAATGTAACGTTTCAAAGCTTAATACTAAACTGCCGTTCCAATATTATTTATTAAAATTCATTACTCTCCATAGATTCTGGGAGTTTTGATCCATCTTTAAGCAACATATGTATTCATAAATGTATTCATTATTTATAAATTGTTTATTTTAAAGCAATAAAGCTTTCTGAAATACCTTTATTTTCTTCTGTCAACAAGAGAAAAAAATAATGTATTTTGTATGACATTTTGTATTCTGGAATGTGAAAATAACTTTTTACATTTTGTTCTTAAGTACATTTCAAAACTTTTACTTTTTTACAAGAGTAAAACAATTAAAACAGTTCAACCTGTACTTTTACTAGAATATTTTTTCATACAAGTATTTGTACTTATACTTTAGAGAATGTGAGTACTTTTGACATTTCTGATTCTATTCTGACAAGAATATTTGTGCACAAAACCAAGTAACTCCAAGGTACATGGCAACTCCAGGCCTGGAGGGTCTCCTGCAACTTTTACACGTATCTCTACTTCAACACACCTGAGTCAAATAATGAGGTCATTAGCAGGTTCTGGAGAACCTGACTGCACCGAGGAGGTGATTCAGCTGTTGGATTCAACTGTGTAGGACCAGGGAGACACCAGGATTGGCCCCTCCAGGACCAGGATTGCCCAACCCCCTTCCGGGTTCAACACCTGCCTGCCACCCGTCGCGCCCTCTAGTGATGTCTAACTCGACTAACAACCAATCATGTGTGTCTGCAGAAGAAGGCGTGTCTTTATTTGGTGTTGTGTGTAATGAACTAAGCTCTGATAGGCTCTTTAAAAAAATCCTCCTTCAGAACAAACAGGCTGAGATGAAACCATTTCTGCCTCTAAAACAAACCTGCAGGTTTATTTCACCAAGACCTGAGAACTCGTCAGCTGATCAAAGACTCTTCAGATAATCAGGTAAAATGTTCACATTCTCTCAAGTAATACGGTAAATCAACATTATGATTTAGTGAGGGATAAAACAAATATCCAGCTCGTTTTGTAATGTAACTGGTTGGTTAACTTGGCATTTTTGAATGGTAGTAACTAAAAGTGACCTGTCTCTTTATTTACAGCTGCTGCTGTTGTCACTGCTGTGAAGAAGAAATCAACAGGCAGGAATGGTAAAATAAAATTAACTACCAGGGGTGATTTTTAACCAGAAAGTCAAAACAATTAGTCATTCATTTTAAATTATGCAAAAATGTTTTAAAAGTGCTATCTTGAAGCATTAAAGCACATTAAATATAATATAAATGGAATAATCTAGATGATGATTTGAAAATTATTTATCAATCCTTCAAAGAAAAAAATACAAACAAGAAAAAGATGCCTTTGATATTATTTACAACAAACAATGTAACAGCTTCTTGTTATTGAATTTTTAAAAAATGAAAGATACATAAGTATGTAAAATAAATAAACATATATTATTCTAATAAATAATAAAAGATTGACTTATTCCCAGCACATTTTCATTTAGGTTTTCTTTGCATCTTATTCTATTAAAATTTGTAAAATAAAATAAACCTAAAATAAGCTTAACAATAAAACTAAATGATGAACTCCATAACTGGAAGTGGCAATAAACTCCCTAAACCAGACCTGGTTATTTCTGACATCATTTTAAACTCTCCCTCTGTCTGCAGCAGTCAGACAGCAGTGAGTTTGTCCCATCAGACCATCAATTCCCAAAACAACACACAAAATGACCTTTTAAAAGCTCACATGGGGTCAGTGTGACGCTGCTGGACCACACAGAGTGGAAAACTTCAAAATGACTCTGAGACCACAGGAGGGTTAAATATCCAACTGAAAGGACATTTTAAAGAGAAGAGGTGCTGGAGTAAAGGCCAGTTTCTTACACGCTGCTGATTGTTATAGAGGCTTTGAGCGATCTTGAACTGCAGAAGAGATTCTCATGGAGAAGTTGAGCTAAAAGCCAAAATGGGAACTATACCAGACAGGACATGTTGACATTAGTTTAACTCAACAGTTGTTTCACAAATTTTGCACCATTTTTGCATCAGTTGTTCCAATAATTGTCTTGTGTCTTTTACACTGAAGTCTGGTAATGTTTAAAAAGAGTTCACAGACCATCGCAGTATTTTTCTTGCAAAACTCAAGTTACAAGATCGACCATTTTCATCACACTCAGTGCAACAGCAATGTGGTGAAAAAGCAACAAAGTGGCTGACTCTTTAAATGTTGCAATGTTTTAGAGGTTTTTGATTCCCATTAGATGAAATCTGCCCCACTTGGCCCCAAGGCGATTACCCAGAACCAGACTGCTAATCCCGAATGACGTGCCTCGCAGTCCTTCACTGTTTTATCTGCCATCTCTGCTCAAATACAGATGGTAACTCTGTGTTTGCAGAGTTAGCCCCAGATAAAAGCTGTGAGAGTTGTCTGAATGAAACAACATTTTCTAATCCTACATCATTTAGGCTCTTTCTTTATTCAGCAGGTTGTAGCAGTAAAGCCTGCAGCCTGGGTATAACCAGGGAAATTTAACTCTGTTTCCTAAAAATTGTGTCTAATTACAGTTAATTCATGATTCAAAGATGTAATTATGATTTACACTAAATTATTTGTTTTCAGTAAAACATTTATTTAAAAATTTGTTATGTATCTGTGAAGTACAGGTGATAAGAAAAAATGCTACCGTAGAAACTTATTTGTGCATCCATTAACATTGACTGAAATCTGAAGAATAATTTTTGGAAAGTCCTCAGCAGGTTCTAATTAAATATTTTACTTGATTCTTAACATTCCTGAAAAATGTAGTCACCAGAAAGGCAAGGAAAAGAAGATTTGACCATTTGTGGAAGAGAAAGCAGCATCTCACTGCAAGGAAAATGAGAGTCTGAGACTGTGAGCCGGGATAAACACCCGAAAGGAGAGGAAACATTTGAATGAGTGAGATTTTCACAACTAGTGAGTAAAGTTCAGATTATAATTTGGACTTGGTGTAGAGGAAGAATCATCATGTTTCCTTACTAGAGAAAAACAATCACAGGATCTTCTGGGAGCATTATCAGAAACCAGATGGAGTCTGTCTGCCACTGAACCGCTCAGTATTTCAAGCTGCTCTCCGGTCCAGGATTCAGGTGGTTCGAATCAAGAACATGGATTTCTGTGTGTCAATAGGTAACTTCTCATTGGAGTGGACAGAAGTCACATAAGGGGAACCCCAAGGTTCAGTCCTGGGCCTCTTCATGTTCAAAAACCAATTCTCCAGCTGCAGCTGATCCAGAACGCTGCTGCTGGTATTCTGACTAAAACCAGGAAGATGGAGCACATCACCCAGTTCTAATGTCCTTCCACTGACAGAATAGATTTGAATACTTCTTGTTGGGAACTTTGCTTATGGCAATTATTAATAAAACTAGTTATTTAGATCACAAAATACCTGTAGGCATTTTGAGAGTCACAGCTAAAGGGATAAATTGCTGTTTCCATTAAAGCAGAACTTTATCTTGATTATAACCAATAATATCTTGGATTTCTGCTCCTTTTAGTTGCTGTTGTTGTTGCTGCTGATTCTCCCTGCAGCCAGTCCTTTGGACCTGGAGAGGAACCAACCACCAGATGAAAACTGTAAGGGGAAAGATCCTTTATCAATTTGATCTCTTTTTTTCTTTTTAAAAAATATGTTTCTGTAGAGCTGTTGTTGGAGTAAATATATTACTGCTAGCACAGAAGCAGAGATACTCTTAAATAAAAATAGAGCATAAAAATACTCTTCTTCTTTTACAGTTCCTTCCTGGAACCCAGATCCTTTGGACAGTGTTGCTAAAATCATGTCCATCTCAATAAGCCGACGTGTTTTGCCTTCTGCGCCGTTCAGACAGAAAATCCCAGTTAACTCGACGCTCCCAGAGTTCAGTAATACAGGTAAACTGCGATGGGCGACATGGGAGGGTTCCCTTCCTAATGGAGCCGTTGCTATTTACAACAGCTACGCTGATCGCATCGACTACATCTGCAAAGTTGGATGTGATTCTGGTTTTTACAATCCCAGCAAAGGACCTTTCTGCCACTATCCAAAGGGCAAGAAAGAGAATTTTTCCTCCTCTTTTCAAATCCTTGTGAATGAAGATAATTTTGAAATCTTGCAGTGGAAGGAAGGTTCTTATGGTTCCGTTCCACAGAATTCAGTCAGAACCTGCTCCAGTGAGGAAATGTATGTAGGGAAGAACAAGTACGGATTGGGGAAGGTTGATCCCAAGGATCAATGTTTTTATCTTCCCTGGGAGGGAAGTGAGTATTGGTACAAGAAGTATGAGGTTCTGACCCAGATGAAGGCTGACAAAGATCTCATCTCTGATGTCAGGTATCACACAAATCAAGCTAAAATTTTGAAAGATCCTCCAAAAACCCTCCAAAGCTCTACCACTGCCAACTATGCCCTGAGTCCTGTGACAAAAACAGTTTCTCTGACTAAGACAACCACAGATGAGAGACGGTGGGACATCAGCTCCTCCATCACCTTTGGTGTAAGAACGACCATCAGTACAGGACTTCCCGGCATTGTGAGTGGAAATATTGAAATCAATGCAGAGACGACTCATACGTTCTCAGGTGGAAATACCTGGACAGAAGAAGTCTCCCACTCTGTGTCGATAGAGCTTACCGTACCACCAAACCACAGCTGCACAGTAAAGATGGTTGGTTATCAGTACAAAATGGACATTCCCTTCACCGCCCGCCTCAGGCGAACCTTTGAAGATGGAGAGACCAGATCAGTCATCATCACTGGAACGTATCATGGAGTCCAAGTTGGAGAAATTAGGGCTGAAGTGGAAAGATGCAAACCTTTGTCTCGTTCTTAAGCCTTTTCAAACAAAATACAGGAAGGAAACTGAAAAACTATAACATATAGCTAATACAGCTTTACCAGGCATTAGATACAGAGCTTCAGCTTCATTCATGCTTTTTAATTCAGACTCTATAAATGTAATCCGTAGAAGTGTAACTGTCACACAGAATATTTCTGGTACATTTCAGACCTTTTGGTTTGATATGTTCAGAAAGTTATTATTACCAAAGTACTTTTCACCAGTGATAATTTACTTCTTGGGCACTGAACTTTATTATTCTCTTAAATCATGTTAAAATTTATGCAAACATCACCAGTACAGAGATTAAGCTGCTTGTAGCAAATAACCAAAACACCATGAAAGCTTTTCTAGCAGCAGTAACTCTGGTACTGGAGGAGTTTTCACCACTGGTGCAAACTAACTAACTAACTGCTCAGTTAGTTTATTAGCCTCTTGTGCTTTCAAGTACAATTTGTAAACTTTTCTGTCTATATTATCAAAACAACTCCAAACTTATGAAATCAGATTTGATTTCATAAAACTGTCAACCATTTCTGTGTTTTTAAACAGTCATTTGATGCTTTTATTAATTTATTAGTTAGAAAAGATAAAATCTCGTTTTCATTTCTCACTGCAGAATAAAGAAAAAAATATTCATGTATTTGATTGAAACTTACCAAAAACAAACCTGATTTTAAACTGAAGTAGCATCATTTCTGTCGGCTGTTACATTCATAATAACCTGCTGTTTCTTTACTGCTGCATGTCAGATAATAAATATGGAAATGTTTGTTAACAGAGAAAATACTAGACCTACAAGGATATTATCCATAATACTTCAGTCATATGTTTGTATGACGTACTGTATGTAATTTTTATGAAGAACATGGAATATTTTAACAATCATCTAATTTAAAGTTTATTCAGATCCAGATGAATCATTGTGAGCCATTCTATGTAATTTTTTACCATTAATAAAGTTTATAAGCAATGAAAATAAAATTTAGTTTCAAGCCTATGAACTAATTATTAAATTGTATAAAATTACACAGTTTCAAAATGAGCTTTTTCTGTCAGTACAATCACTATTCCCTGATTTTTATGGAATAAAAACATAGTAGATTTTAAAACCAAGTGATCACTGCAGGTTCATTTTTTCACAACAATTATTAACCTGGTGAAAATAAAAGTCTGCATCAGTTTTTCTTTGTCCAGATTAAACAGAAAACTATTTATTCTGGGATTGTGTTTAAGGTAACAGCTGCTGAATTACTGAAAGACTTTAGTTGGATGTTAAAGTTGCATTAAAAGCTTTATTGTTGTTATGGTTTATGTTGCTTTGTGTTTAGATTCTTACTATTTTCATTCTGTTCTGGCTTTCTGTGTATTTTACTTTAGACTTTATGCTGGTTTTAGGTCTTTTGGTTTGTAGATCCTTTGACTTTATTTCTGGTCTTTCAGTGTTTATTTCCAACTTCCCATAATTCTTTGCTCATTACTTTCCCACAGCTGCTTTGTCTGATCAGACTGACCTGGTTTCTGTGTCAGTTTCCTCCTCAGGACTTGCTGGTTTCTTCCATTGCACTCAGCCAAATCTTTTCTATCTTGTTTATTTAATTTGGGCCTGTAATTATTTATTCTTGAGGTATTTAGATTGGGATTCTGTAAAAGAGGCTTCAGCTTGACGCAGATTTTTTCTGACTGGGTGTAAAAATTTAGCAAAACCTCTTATAGTTTCCCCACCTGCTGTGGTAAATACTGAAAAAGTCATTATAATATGACACTTAAACATTTATGTATAAAGTTAAAAGTGATTAAATAAATGCAGCTTCTAATGATTTCTTGGATTCATTTTGCTTTACCCAAAATGTTTAGTCACTGATCACTTAACCTTCTGCTGGGTATTAAGACGTTTCTCACAAAACGTTTTCTTATAAATTAAACTCATTTTGTCACCTGAACATGGTAACTATGTCTCAGGAAAATGAGACAGAACTATAGAACCTGATCTGGGTTTATGATTCTTTGATCCAGTTCAGCTTTGAGTTTTCAAAATAAAAGACATTTAACTTATCCAGCAGCAGACCATCAAAAAACGTGTAAATTGTTTTGTTTTTTACTTGCTGAAAATTAATTTACACAGCAATATTTTAGTGAAACAAACTGTCATTTTTGAGAGCAGAAGTGTAAAACATTTTCAATTCAAAATGTTACATTTGATTTCTTGTCTATCCTCAGATCCTGGTCTGACACAATAACACATTCTGCTGGACGATGAATTGTCTCTGAAGTTATTACGATAAATGATAATATTGTTATATTGAGGTCATTTTCCAGTAATATAATAGTAATAGCATAATAATGCAAGAACACATTCTGATCAATAAACTTTAAATTCTAATGGAAATTGAAGACATTTTAAATATCCAAACTAAATGAACAAAACAACAGACACAACAAATAAAAGGAACTATAAAGTCTCTGTAATCAAACTTGTCCTTCAAAATATATTTCAATATCTAAAATAAAATAATAATTATGAAGTCTCTGTAAACAGAACAATGTCTGGTTGTATGTCCTTCCGGGTTCAACACCTACCTGCTACCAACAGCGCCCTCTAGTGACCGAACATGGGAAACAAACATAAGGAATCCGAAACAGCAGCTGCAGAAAACAACATCTAACGTTGGATGGTTAACTCGGTTCTGTTGGTGAGCTTATAGAAGCAGTTTACTAAAGTCATAGTGTGATACTTATGTTAAAATTGTTCGCCACATTTCCCTCTTTTGATAAGAATATTACATATTTTAATATTAATCACATAGCAAATTTTATTCCATACCCAAAAAAAACATTCGGTTACGACCAACAACCAATCATGTGTGTCTGCAGGATTCACACATGGATGTTTAAAGGTTTAAAGGTCGTCTTAGTTTAGTAAAAGTCGGGGGCTGGTTGACATTTTCACTTTTAAACTTCCATTAATATTTTCAAAACCAAAGCAGCACAAACAAAAAATGTTGCTGCACAAACCAGCAGAAACATAGTCGAGTTGACTGACACCAGTTTTGTCAACAATTTGGTTGGGGGGGGGCTGGTTGACCTTTCATGACCTCTGGAAACATTTCTTAATATCTTTAAAATTATAGCGGCCCAAACGGAAATGTTTGCTGCACAAACGTTTGACACCAATTAAATACCTGTAATAATCTAGATGATGACTTAAAAATTATTTATCAATCCTTCAAACAAAGAAATCCAAGCAAGATAAAGATACCTATGAAAATATTTACAACAAATAATGTAACAGCTTCTTGTTATTGATTTTCTTTTTTTATGAAAGATACCAAAGTATGTAAAATAAATAAACACATATATTATTCTAATGAAAGATAAAACAGTGACTTATTCCCAACCCTTTTTATTTAGGTTTTTGTTGCATCTCAATGTATTAAAATGAGATAAAATAAAATAAACCCAGAATGAGTTCAAACAAACTCCATACCTGAATGTGGCAATAAGCTCCCCAAACGAGGCATGGTTATTTCTGATTTAATTTTAATAAGTTAGTATTTCTGTTTCCATCCCTTCCTCGGTCAGACAGTTTGATGGGTTTGTCCCATCAGACTGTCAATTCTCAAAACAACACAAAAACAAGTGTAAAATCACACATGGGGTCAGTGTGATAAATACAGAGAACAAAAAACTTTTTGGGTCCAAATGACCAGAGGAGGGTTAAAGGAGAAAATCTCAGGAAGACAAGTTGGATGAAACAAGACAGAAAATATGCACACAAAATGAAACAGGAAGTTTAAAAAGAGCACAAAACCAGATATACAAAAAAACACTTGCAAAATAAAGTTTTAAATAAAGTCACCTTGTCTTAAAACACTTAACCAGCAGAGCTGCATATGACAGTATGGATGTAAAAAACAACAGTAATCTAAATTATGTTTTTATTATATAAAGTCTGTTAATATTTTTATATAAAGTCTGTTAATATTTTCTCATTTAGGTGGACGCCACTTACAGGTAGGTCAAGTTTTATAAACATTGCAATCAGAGTCTATTTTCTAAGTTAAATTTAGTTTAAAGAATCAAAATCTTAGATTCAAACTTAGTTTGAATGAGAGAAAGGATATTTCATACAACACACTGCTTTTCAATTCTGTTTTGATAACCTAAAATATTAAAAGGTTGTCACCTTCCAGAAACACTTTAGTACTTAAAACCATGATGCACATCTACAGATTTCACGCCTCGTGTTTTCTTATGAGCCACATGATGTTCAGGGAGTTGTTGACACTATATGAGCTGTTAACAAAACCAGTAATATTAGAAATACCAAGTAACTTGTTGTGTTCTCAGAAGAAAAGGGAAGTTTGCAATCCTAAGAACACCACAGCTTAGTGGTACAGATGTAATGAAGAACATTTGAAATGCAAAGCTGAAATGGTGTGTGAGCCTACAAACCAACAGGATGCTTATAGAAGGAAACAACATGTTTGACCAAAGTCACACAGCTTAAAGGCAATTCTGTCAAATCTTATGAAAATGTATTTAAACTTATGAATTTGGAGGATATTTAGACAATCCTTTAGCACAGTGTTGAGGCTCACTGACCTGCAGTGACCTGCATGTTTTAGGTGTTTCGTTGCTTCAACACACCATCAGATGATTGTAAATCAGCAAAATCCTGTTAATCAGCCATGAATTGAAATCATGTGGCTTCAGGACTGAAAAACACTTTTCTCATGTACCTAAAACCAGGGGTGCTGCCAGGAATCCTGGGCCCCATGACAAAAAATTCAATTTGGCCCCCCATGCAGCTGCTGTTACAATATTTTGAGTCTATCTGATCCATCAAAAGCGTCACAATTTTAAAGGCTTGCAACAGCCTTGCTTTCTTTGGTCCAACACTGATACTAGCACAATATTTACTGCTCATGAAGTTTACATCCGACAGTTCACATACAGTATGCAGGTAGGTTGCTTAAATGTTTTCTATAAGTTTTAGATTAATTAAATGTCTCTCCCCACCAGCAACAGTCATAAGCAACATGCAAAATGTACATGAAGCGATCCAGACTTCTTCAACCTGGAGTTTATAACTTTAATACAAAATATGTTTTCTCCATATTTGTTAAAGTTGTCACCATGTTGTGACAGTTTAAGAGACAGATAATCTCCTCCACCTGCTCACTGAGCTACTATTTCTAGCTAAAGTAAAGCAACATTCCAACCAAAACAACCAATCAGAACCAGGAGGAGGGTCTTAGCGCTGTCAATCAACTTCACTCACTGCTAAATGTGCTAATGGTGGAGAAACAACTTATTGTTACAGGAAAAATGTTTATCTGCTATCATTGGTAGCTACACTAACTAAACTGAGCATTCACAACAGGTTGCGCTAGCTGCAGCATAGGGATGAGCAGCCACGTGAGATAGTGATTGACAGCACAAAACTGTCCCGTCTCTGATTGGTTGTTTCTAGATATCACTGGGAGAAGGCAGAGGAAATAGATTTTTCACAGATTGTCTCTCATGTGATGTCATTATGTTGTCATCACAACATAATAACAGTTTTAACAAATATGTAAAATATATTTTTTATAAAAGTTACTGCAGCTTTAATTTCACTAAGGAGAGGAAGGACGGGTCAGGAGGGACGTGGGTTAGAGCTGCTGACCGACTCATCTGTTGTTAAGTGGCAAAAGGTACAAGGACACGTTAAACACATGAATATGTTGGTAATTTCTTTTCTTAATTCATTAAATGTTAGTGAAATGGAGGCAAGCAGTCTGTGGCTAAGCTAACTATGCTGAATGGTTGATCATCTCAAACAGTCTACTTGGAGAAAAACTGAGTTATAAATTGACACTTTTACCCTTTTCTTTCTCTGTCTCTCTATTTTTTGAAAACATGACTTTACAACTTGTTTTAGTAGCATAGTAACAGCCACAGTGGTTCATGTTTTCCACTGACTGCTGCTGAACACCGTCAAGCTCCAAGCAGGAACAAACCATTTCATGCAGATCCAGGGGCTTCAGGGCAAACGTCTGCTTTTTGGTCTGGGGGGGTAACAGTTCATTTTTACTGCTAAAAACAAATTTAGAAAACACAATATAATTAATTTTGTAATTGACAGGTCCTCTTTTTTTTTGTTTTATTTCTATGAACAAAACAATAAATAAATAAAATAAAATAAATTGTGGAGGCCCCTGTTGGTCAGAGGCCCTTGCACCCCTGACTAAAACTAGAAAAGGTTTGTCTGACTCAGTTTGAGGAAGTGAGACAATAAACGTGTTAGGTTTCAGTTGTACTTTATTTGATATGATGTGTTAATGCAAAATAAAAACATTCAGTAACAATGCAATATATTTAGCAGAATAACTTCTGGTAACGACCAACAACCAATCCTGTGTGTCTGCAGAAGTCGTGTCTTTATTTGGTGTTGTGTGACTTGAACTAAGCTCTGATAGGCTCTTTAGAAAAATCCTCCTTCAGATAATCAGATATTAAAGATCAGTGAGGCTGAGATGAAACCATTTCTACAGCTAAAACAAACCTGCAGGTTTATTTCACCAAGACCTGAGAACTCGTCAGCTGATCAAAGACTCTTCAGATAATCAGGTAAAATGTTCACATTCTTTACTCTGTTCTCTCAAATAATATATTACTATGATTTTAAACTAGATCTGGTATTAAATATCCAGATAGATTTATTGCTTAGTGTTATTATTTTTGGATTGTAACTAAAACTGACTTGTCTCTGTTTTCTACAGTTTCCGCTGCTGCTCTGAAGACGACCAACACGGACAGAAATGGTAAAGTAAAAACAGTCAGGTTTACTTTTCACCAAAAACAATAATTTAAAATCTCTGCTAAACCTCATGAACAGACAATAAACTTTATGAACAGATAAGTATTCAAGTCTATTGATTGAAAAACTGGAATAATCCAGACAATAATTTGAAATATTGGGTTTCATGCAAGTTAAGCAATCGAAAAAGATAAAAGTTCTGAGACATTTGAGAAATATGGAATAATATTAGTTTCATAAATGATGCAGTAACTGTTCTACCTTGCAGCCAGGTTAAATTCAACAGATTTTCCCCTAATAAAATCCCTTCTTTTTTACTTGGATTATATTTTTTAAAGCTTGTTTCTTGATCTGCAGCACTGTGCATGTATCATTCACATAATCTAATTATTTTACCTCAGAAAAGCATTTTTAAATAATAAGAGAAATTCTGAATTTGTGCACCAATTAAAATAAACTGGAATCTTAATTGTTTTGCGAAAATCCTCTCAAGTTTCAAGTTAAACATTTGACTTGATTTTTAAAAAGTAAAGGAACCAAAAAGACATGAGAGGAAAAAAAAAAACCTGTTTGCTCTAATTCTGTTTTTGCTCTAATTGATCTAGTCAGTTTGTTATGCTGTTTTAATTAATTTTATCGTCATTATAGCCGATAAAAGCTTTGATTTCTGCTCCTTGTAGTTGCCGTTGCTGTTGCCGTTGCCGTTGCTGTTGCCGTTGCTGCTGGTTGAGTCCTCAGCCAGTCCTCAGGACGCGGAGAGGAACCAGCAACCAGATGGAATCGGTAAGAAGGAAGAGAGGAAAGCCTTGGAATAAAAATCTGATCCATCTTTTAAAAATATAAATGTTTCTAATGCTGATGTTGAAGTCAGTATTTTACCTCTCGTGCAGAAACAGAGATTCAAACTTAAACTTTATTACAGTGTAATCATATGATACAAATATGATCATAAGTCATAAAATCAATGAGCAAACTATTAAAGAAAAGTAACAGTTAAAATAACAGAATACAGTATGATGACATTAACATCTCTGATTCGTCTCAAAGGTTAAATTTTATGTTAATGCAGGAGCATTTTGCACCTTCTTCAATTTTAACCCCTGAATTAGTAATAATAGTCCTGCTGTTCTGGGCCAAGCAGCCGACATCAGTCACCAAAAATCATCACCTCTCATTCAGTTTTACAAAATTTAAAACTACAATTTAAGAAATCTCATGTCTCTTAAAAATAGAGACTAAAGGGAGGAGGTACAGCATAAAGAGGAAAGAACCCAGAAGCAGTGATGACATAGTTACTTTGAAAAAGTAACTTAGATTATTGACTACTTGACTTGGAAAGTAACTAAGTTACATTAAAATGAACTTTTTTAGTTACTTTCAGCAGCTGCTAACAACAACACTCTGCAACCTGTGACAATAACGTTGATCTTTGCCAATACTTAATTGGTTGAACTGAAGGGGAGATTGTTGTACTGTAAACAATGTAACATTGTTTACAGTACAATGTTACAGTACAATGTTACCATTGTACTGTTGTTTAAAGGTAACAACAGTACAAAAAAACTTTAGTAATTTGTCCGTGTTTTTGTGCGTTACGGCCCTGCGTTTGCTGAGCTCCTCCTGCGGCTCCACAGCTCAGATGGCTGCTGCACAGATTTGTGACACTTACCTTAATATTAATAATTATAATGGCGTTTAGTTGCACAACTTTGCAGACTCGTTCATTTGTGGCTGTTTTCACGTTTCACTAATATGTTTGCTAACCTCAAACATATTAGCCTCAATGTCTGCAGTTTAATGGAGCGCAACGCAAAACTCGACGTCGTTCACAGGTAGTAGGGTTAGGTTAGGGTAGAGATAACCCTAACCCTACATTAACTTGATATTAACAAAGACGCAGCGGGACAGACAATCCGGGAAATGATGGACAGGGAGAGTCTGACTAAAATTAACTGGATGTCAGACTTATGTCTGCTTATTTGCAAGCCCAAAAACTGCAACCCGCGATTTATTAAATCTGCAAGCGACTTTAGAAAAAAACAAACCCAAAGCTGCTCATAATAATCAGACTTGGAGAGCAAAACTCATAATAGTTTCTGTTTTTCCAGGAACAAAATGCGCATCTCCGTCTTCTCCATTGTTTATGTTTCTGTCGCATAGAAACGGCGATCAATCCCCCAGATGCTTAGAGGAAATAAAATTAAATTACAAAAGAAAATACTAATGCAAAGTGATTTGGATAAGTAACTGTAGTCTGACTACTGGATTTGAAATAGCAACGCGTTAGATTACTTGTTACTGAATGATGTCAGTAACGTGTTGCTGCCCAGAACACAACCCTGTGGGACGCCACACACAATAGTGGAGCAGAGGACATATTCACAACCAACAGTAAAAAACGTTGTTTTTTCTTTTCCAGTCTCCTTCCTGAAACCAGATCCAGCAGATGATGTTGCTAGAATCAGAGCCAACGTGTCTGTCTCAATAATCCGACGTGTTCTGACTCCAACGCCGTTCAGACAGAAAATCCCAGTGAACTCGACGCTCACAGAGTTCGGTAGTACAGGCAAACTGAGATGGGTGAAATGGAATGGTTCCCTTCCTAACGGAGCCGTTTCCATTCATAACAGCTACACTGATCGAATCGACTACATCTGTAAAGTTAGATGCAATTCTGGTTTTTACAACCCCAGCAAAGGCCCTTACTGCCACTACCCAAAGGACAAGGAAGAGCATCGTTCCTCCTCTTTTCAAATCCTTGTGAATGAAGATAATTTTGAGATCCTGGAGTGGAAGAAAGGTTCTTATGGTTCTGTTCCACAGAATTCAGTCAGAACCTGCTCTAGTGAAGAAATGTATGTAGGGAAGAACAAGTACGGATTGGGGAAGGTTGATCCAAAGGATCAATGTTTTTATCTTCCCTGGGAGGGAAGTGAGCATTGGTACCGGAAGAGCTATGAGGTTCTGACCCACATGAAAGCTGAAGAAGATTTAATTTCTGATGTCAAATATAATCTAAAGAAAGACCAGATTTTCAAAGAACCTCCAAAAACCATGCAAAGCTCTACTGTTACTAACTATGGCCTCAGCCCTGTGATGAAGACAGTTTCTTTGACTAAGACAACCACAGATGCGAGACAGTGGGACATCACCTCCTCTATCTCAGTCTCTGTAAAAAAAACCATCACAACAGGAATTCCCTTCCTTGGTGAAGGAGAAGTTGAAGTCGGTGTAGAAACGTCTTTTGCATTCTCATATGGAAAAACCTGGACAGAAGAAATCTCCCACTCTATCACATTAGAGCTCACCATACCACCAAACCACAGCTGCAAAGTAAAGATGATTGGTCATCAGTACAAAATGGACATTCCCTTCACCGCCCGCCTGACTCACATCTATGAAGACGGAGAGACCAAATCAATCATCATCTCTGGAACGTATCATGGAGTCCAAGTTGCAGATATTGGGGCTGAAGTGGAAAGATGCAAACCTTTGTCCATCTCCAAACGCTTTTCTAAAACCATGTAGAACATCAGGAGTGTTGAATAGTTGCTAATGTGAGGTTAGCACAGCTTTACCAGGCTTTTGATATAGAGCTCCAGCTTCATTTATGCTTTTTAATTCATAATCTTTATGCTTGTCATCAGTAGGAGTGCAATGGTGCAGATAGTTGAGTATTTTTCCAGTCCAGGTCTTTTGGTTTAGTACAACACTGGATTGTCTGTAGTTAAAGCTGAACACACGTCTTCCCCGGGTTCATAATGTGACAGATCAAAGACGAGTCAGCAGTTAAAAATCAACCAAACCTTAAAAAATGCAAAAGATAACTGTTGGCGATCAGAAAGAAGAATGCATTCAGTCAGACCTGGAATCCAACCTGAAGCAGTTCTACGGATTTAAGCCAAACCTCAGGCTGCAAACAAACTGTCTGGAACAACGCACCGCCCGCTCACATAACTAATGACTCTATTTAGCATTAGATTTATTTTAGTCTCATATACTCTGAGACAACCAGTACATTTACAACTCATTCTCAGTTCCTCCTGTCTAATCCTGTTACAAAAGCTCCTTTAAAAGCATCGCTGAGATTATAAAATTATGGCAAACATTTTTAATGCATTATTAAAATGCTTGTGTCATAATCCATTGGTGTTTGTGTTTCTTTATGTTTTTATATATAATTTATGTGCTGTTTTCAGAAAGGCCATGTTCAGTTTATTTTTCTTTGTTGTTCATTTTAATGATTTCTTGGATTCGGTTTGTTTTACCCAAAATGTTCACACTCACGTCTGTCACAGCTCACTTGATCTTCTGCTGACACAAGTTCTCTAACAACACCATTCTGGCCGACCATTTTTAATTTTTGATTTTATTCTACATACATTTTTAACCAGACAATGAAATAAAAATCTGAACTCTTCTGGTAATTCCCCCAGTTTCTCAGCAGAGGGCAGCAACACCATTTCCACTCAAACTGGTTGGTTGTGTCATAACATCCAATGTTCATCAGTGGAAACATAACCAAACATAACTACATAGAAAATGACTAAAACAGAAACATAAATGAAACTAAAAGTCCAAAACAATCCATATCTTCATATGTTAGTTTATACTAAACATATTATCTTTGTGTTGACCAGTGTTGCTCCCCCAGAATGTAGTGAAACTGTTTGTAAACCATTCAAACTAAAACATTTTCTCTTTGAAATATTTATGCTGTATTTAAGCAGATAAATCTATAATGAAGGGTTGCTTTTGATAAAAAGTTTCTGGATGATGTTTACTATGAAATTACACAGAAAGCAAAAGGAATCATTATAAAAGTTGAATATTTTGTGTTGGTTTGTTTAACTTTGAACCAATCAGAATCAATCTAAGGTCAAATAGATTGATGGCGACTGGAGATCAGATCCTCTGCAACACCTTCAGACTTCTGCGTAACAGAATACATTTAACAGGTTTCAGCTGTGATTACTTGATTCAAAACTATTTAAAATATATGAAGTGTATCATAAACTAGTCAGGCCTCTTCTAACATTGTTCTGTATTTGTTTAACTTTCATGTCTTGAGTTTCTAGACCTCAGAAAAGAGGAACATCGATTCATTTCTTTGCAGGGAGATAATGATCTTGAGGTTATTTTAGACTGAAAAGTACAAACCAACCATGATGTTAGATGCTGTTTAAAATGTAGTTTATTACGCTTCTGTGTAGTTTTGTACATTTTTCTCTTTTTCTATTCAGGTAACAGGAATAAAACTGGATGGGCCAAAATATGCAGCAAGTCCTGTTTTGTTTACATTTTAAAGCTTTACAATTATCTGGTCAATCTTTAGCATTTACATATAGATTGTTAACATTTTTCTAATTCGTGTTATGTGATAGACCAACTGTTAGAAACATCGCAGCCACAGCTTCTACTTTCTAAGTTAAGTTTTTAGAATCAAGAATTTAGAAATGCAAAGTTTTAATGAGATAAAAGATGCACAAAAAGATGTTTAATGCACAGCTTTAAGTTTTTATAACGTAAAATATTAAAAGGTTGTTTGCTTTCAGATCAAACTCAGTACTGCTGACTTCTCACCTCATGTTTCCTCTCACAGTTGCTGCCCAGTTGCCTCATGATGCGGTTTGTGAAAATATCTGTCATGTTTCCGGTTAGCAAAGATCCGAGTGACTTTAAATGTGAACTAAAACCATCTGCTTAGAGCTGCTTTTGAAATAATCAATGAAAAATGAACCACTTGATTAAATGTAATGTTTCAACTGGTGACTGTTTCTGCACTTTGTATTTTTGTGGTTTTATGATGTAAAGCACTTTGCTGAAATGTGCTCTTCAAATATAATTTTATTTGATTTTTATTTGCTAAATGCCAGAAAACTTGACAAGAATTTATTTAAATTTTTTGGTAATTTTGCTCAAATTCAAAAGTTTACATGCGTTTGGTCAGCATCCTGGGTTACTGTGCCTTAAACTGCATAGTCTGTGTTTCTGTAAAAGTGATGGAAAATGGTCTGTGTTAATGTAACACTTCATGATGGAGTAAACATTTAGATTTAATGCTTAAATTAATCAGTAATATGATGTTTTTGTATGTAAAACTGCTGCAGTTTTGCTGATTCTAATCTGGATCTCGATGAACTTAAACACTGAGCTGCTGCCAAAACCAGGACAGTGAGAAACACCAAATATAGAAATGTTTGAGGCGCAGAGAGGAACAATAATGTTTTTTACACCAATCATGTGGTTTTAGGGCTTAGAAATGTTGAAGTTTTGTCTCTTTTTGGTCCTCAGGAGAACGAATTGATCACTGATTGGCTCATTAGAAAATCCTCCTTCTGGTGTTTGAGCTTCAAACATAAACGATGCAGAGAAACACGTCAATCAGCAGAATTAGAAACACTTTGTGCTCCTGTTTTTCCACCTGATAAAAAGAATCCTAATTTAATTCAGGTAAGACGCTCGGTTGATTTTTATCTTTATTTTTGTAGTTAATGTTAAAAACAGACTTTGTGGTTTTTTACAGCTGCATTGTGATTCCCGCTGCCTCCTCCTTCAGTCGGTCGGCGAAGATGGAAATGGTAAAATAAAACTCACCAGCCTCTTTTTTCCATTTATTTTATTTTCTCTCACTATCTCACCACCAAGTTACTGAACGAGTTGAAGTCCAAACCAGAGGTTCTACTTCAGACCTGAAGCTCATTGCAGCCGTTTGTCTGTATTGTTTTGGTCACTAATGAATAATTGTAATGTAGAAAATGATTTACTTTCTGAATTTTCTTTGACTTTGAAGGGAATAGTTTAGTTTTGTGGAGAGTTTCTCAGGATGCTTATTAACAGTCAGTATCTTACCTCCATTAAGCTACAGTTAAATTGATCTCAGATCTGATTCTTATGGGAAATGGAGATTATTTCAGAGGATTTCTGCCTTTTCTCAGTGTTTTCTTCTCCCTCCTTTAATTTTTACATCAGTTATTTAAACACTGATGTATCTTCAGTCAGAGGCTTCTGTATGGCTACTGCAGTACAGACTGCTACAGGAGGTCCTTCCTGCCCACAGCTTTCAGCATCTACAACAAATCTTTGAAGAACCTTGGATAAAATAAGTTACAAAAATATTTAATTTCCCATTTTTATTCAGAAAAACAACTTTAGTCTTTGCTTTGAAACGTATACTGAGATCTTACGTGAGCATCAGATCAACGCTGATACATTTAATGAAGTCTGTTTTTCTTCCAGCTGTCGGTTTTGTTGCTGCTGGTTTTGTCTGCAGGCAGCAACCAGGACAGCCTGGACAACCGGCAACCGGGCGGAAAAGGTACCAAGGTTTTTAGATGATGAATGTCTTCGATCACCACGAGACACAAGGCGCCAAAATAAGAATGCAAACATTTTCTTTTTATATTTAGCTTTCGTTTCTCATGTTTAGCTCACATAAATGGAAATGTCTGAAAAACACAACCAGGCATGAAAGTAGTTTAAATTCTTGGTGGTGCTATGAAAAAGGTTATTGTTTTGGGGAGTTTCATCAACATCAATATTTCCACTAAACAAGAGGCAAAAAAAAATAGTTTGATAGAGGAAAAGCCTCAGACTCTGAGCTCAAAGCGATGCCCAAACACATTTTTTAAATATTACACAATTAACTTAATTTCACATAATTATCACGGCAGAAGCCATTTGTTTGCTAAATACTTAATAAAACATATTTACCGTGTTTGATGTTTGTTGGGAGGTAATTAGTCCAAGTTTGTCGTTTATTGAACGTTTAGAAACTTGCTTTGACTTGGCGCCTCAAAACAAGCAGACGGTTCAAAGGTGAAACGATGTCAGAGACGGCCTAATTAAAGCCTTTCTCTTTTCTGTTTCAGGTTCCCCGCTGGAACTCGGTCTGGAGAAAGGAGTCGATCAAATCCCAGTAAAAGCATCTTCTAAGTTCAGACAGAAACGGCAGCTCGACTCTTTGTCCTCCATGCCTGATGGGAAGCTGCAGTGGGTGAAATGGGAGGGTTCCCTTCCTACTGGAGCCGTTTCTATTTACAACAAGTATGAAAAACGAACTGACTTTGTCTGTAAAGTCAGATGCCGTGCAGGTTTTTACAACCCCAGTATGGGTCCCTACTGCCGCTACCCTGATAACAAGAAAGAGCATCGTTCCTCCTATTTTCAAGTTCTGGTGAATGAAGATCATTTTGAGATCCTGGAGTGGAAGGAAGGTTCTTCTGGTTCTGTTCCAAAGAATTCAATCAGAACCTGCTCCAGTCAAGAGGTCTTTGTAGGGAAGAACAAATACGGATTGGGGATGGTTTATCCAAAAGATCGATGTTTTTATCTCCCCTGGAAAGGGAAGCAGTATTGGTACAAAAGGGGCTATGAGGTTCTGACCCAGTTGAAGGCTGAAAGCAATGTGATCTCTGATGTCAAATATCCAACAAAAATCATAAGAGAGCCTCTGAAGAACATAAGAATTTCTGTCATCAAGAACTTTTCATGCAGGCCGGTGTCAAAAAATGTCACGTTGAGTAAAAAAACGATGAATAAGCTGCAGTGGGACTCCAGCTCCCTGTTCAGGTCCAGAGGGAGAACAACATTCAGGGCAGGAATCCCGATCATCATGAAGGGAAATTTGGATGTCACCGCTGAGCGCTCATTTCAAAGCTCTATAGGAGAAACTTTGACAGAGGATGTGCAGCACTCTGCCACCGTAGAGGTCACCGTACCGCCAAACCACAGCTGCAGAATTGAAATGGTTGGTTTTATGTTCAAGATGGACGTCCCGTACACCGCCCGGCTCAGCCGCTCCTATGAGGACGGAGAGACCAGATCGGCCGCCATCTCCGGGGTTTACCGCGGGGTCCAGACGGGTGAGGTCAGGGTCAAGAGAAGTCGGTGTGAGCCGCTGTCCAATCCCAACCCTTGCCTCAAAACAGGGTAGCAAAGTGTCCAACTGCAGCTTTCATTAATGCTTTTTGCATTTTCTCATTACAGCCTCGGTTTACTATTTGCAACCAAACTATGTTTATATGAACAGACAATTGAATTTTAGACAATTTTGTTCATTGAAAACAAATCTTATCGAACAGTTCCCTTAGGATTATTAAGATTAATCTTAAAGTTGATCTAAATCCAGTGAACTCCCAAAAGTTAATTGTTTCTCAGTCTTTGTGATTTGCAAGCTCCTTTATGGCATTAATAAAGCTTCATAGCAATGGAAAAAATGAAAATGGTGTCTCGTTTCATTCCAAGTTGTTTATTTGTGTTTTCTTCAAATACTGGGAAATTCATCGTCATTGCAACATCGATGCAACATCAAACCTTCAAGCCTCATTTGCATAAACACAGCAGAACATGGCTTTACTATGGGCTGGCGAAAAGCAGTTACAAAAACGATCCAGCAGGGGGCAGCAACTCACAGACAAAGATGAGCGTTTTAGCTTTTGAGAGATTGTATTGTTAAATTAGCATTGTTTAAATCTGTCTGACATTTTTCTACAGATAAATAAATTAGGAGCCTGATCTTAATTACAAACTTTATATGATCCTTTGATTTAAACATTACAAATTCCTCACTGCTCCTCTGAAAATGACCATCACTATCTAAATGAGCAGCTTTCTATAGGCTGTGCAGCAGATCGGCTGAAAAAGAAACAAACTCCAAACTGATTGAAATGCTGTGGACCTTCAGAGAGTTGAGCAAACCTTAATTAAACTGAACAATTAAAACCCTTATTGGTGCTGAAGGAGCCTTCTCCAAGCAGAGTGTCCAATCAGGAGCTCTGGTCTGGACAAGCAGCGTCTCTCTGGTGCAACAGCGCCCCCTGGTGGATTTGGTGACGTTCAAACAGGAGGAATCAGGATATCGATGCTCGCAGCAGTTTGTCCA
>CAEGAG010251826.1:0-38834 GCA_903067065.1 Brachyrhaphis terrabensis
GCAGCTGATTCAAATGATTGCATAACCATCAAGTGCTGCAGAAGCCTGTTAATCAGCCACATATTCAATCCAGGTGTGGCGGAAGGGAAACACCTAAAACATGCAGGGCAGGAGGCCGTGAGGACTGGAATTGAGAAACACTGAACTAGAGGATTTTTAAAAATAGAAGTTAAGTCAAATGTATCACAGACGTGAACAAATGTTGCATATTGGGGGTTTTTCAGACCCACTCAATATTGATCCAGTAACAAGCTGGTAAACAGAGAATAAATGGGGAAACCAGAACCTTTTCACCTTTTCACACCAGAAATAAAAACCCAAACAAGCCATTTTCCACTTAATAACTTTACCTGTTTTTCTTCTTTTAGTTTGACATTTGTAGCGCTGAACTGGAGCTGTTGGGAATAAATGGTGGGACTGAGACTGTTGCTTGTAAAGTTGATTACAGCGACTGCTGCTTCTCCTGTAAATGACATCCAAGTAGTGCATACAGGTGGGAATATCCAACCAATAACAGGGAAGCTATGGACTTATGAGGCACTTAGACATTTTATTGTGACTCTGTTCCAATCCAGCTTTTCCAACCACAGAGTCAAACCTCTGAGGTTTAAAAAAGATGATGGGCTTAACTTACCCAGCAGCATTTTAAAAAAATGCACTTTAAATAAAAATTGCCTGTATGGTCACTTTACTCTCTGGCTTTCCCTAAACGATAAACGCATAAATATTCATGCCCTCTCGCTCGGCTGGATGCAGAGCATGCCGGCTTCCTCACAAATGTAAATCTCATCCCTGGATGTGAACCCTTACATGGACAGAGGGGAGCTGGTAGAACTGCTCTACTTGAAGTTATCTTTCAGCTTTTCAGTGTCACCCGCAGGCTGTGATTGTGCAGCAGGAAAAAGGGGAGGAGAGGCGGTGGGTAATGCCACTAAAGCAGCGTGACAGAAGAGGGTTAATACCATCGAGCTGCGCTAAGATTGCCCAGCCTCGAGTGGCTTTAGGGATTGCAGGCAGTATTAGCCAAGAATAATTATTTTTGCTATGTTGCTCCCTGTGTGAGCACGCTCTCCGTGTGCCGCGCGTTGCTTCGTAACACCCCCCCAACTGTTTCCCGGAGCCTCTGCAGCCTGCAGTTTGCTGTAAAACTTTTCAAGTCCCACGTGGGCAGAGTTGAAACTCTGTTCAAACAGGAACGTTCTTCATACATTTTGTAGATTAGAAGGTCCAGTGAAAGGGGTGGTATTGCATATTTAACACTGTGACTGCAAAATGAAATATCACCGGAAACGTCAAAGGTGGAAGCTTAGTGTATGTTGGTAAACAGGGTTGGAAGAGTCTCCTTAGCGCTAATGAAAAGTCATGTATGATAACGCATATTTCTATAAATATATATATATATATATGAAAGGCCTCTATTTTTGGCATTTATCATGTGGACATAAGTGGTTTGACTATAATAAACATGTAGGTTGGCTCTGACATGCATTCTGGCTGTGCTCATCAATAAATCTGTGTTTGCAAGATTTTAATGTGAAGCTTCTCTTGCAGTTTGCTTTTCTTTTGTACGCTGCACTGAAAAACCGAACAAAAACATCCTTTTCACAAGTGGTTTGGAGTCGCCAATCACTTTATGGGGTGAAATAATATTGTATACTTTAGGATAGCTGTTGCATTATTTGTTACAACCTCTATGTAATGTTATTATGGAAGATGTAATGTCCTTCTGTAAATGTTTAATGTTGTTTACCTGAAATAAAATTCTTCAAGGGTCTTATGAATTCAGACTTTTATTTTGAAAATATTTAAAGTTTCTGCACAAAGAGATTAGATGAGACATTTTAAAGTCATCTAAACTTGACCAACATGTTTTTTGTTGACCGGGAGTAATATTGGCCTTTTGGAATTCCAAAAATGGTAAAGAATCTGTGGTGGGAGCTAAAGGTTGGGAGATAAACGTATGAATACCAGAGCAAAATGTGAAAAGCTGCACAGCAAGAAAAAGAACGTTTGATTGTTGTATTGCCAATAAAGATTTTCCTTTGATTTTCAAGAAGGATGTGAATAATTTGACATGCTGTTTTGATTAGAAATTAAAATAAAACTTGTTTCACCAAAATTGGTGCTCCATTTACAGGATTTATTTGCCCATCTTGTTTCACACCACTGACAAACTTCATAGTCAAAGTCTGCCAGGGCTATAAATGATTATATTTTTTAAGCTTTTCTTCTTTAAAGTGAGCAATGAAAAACAAAGCACAATGGATGTAAAACTTGACTGATGGGGCCTTAATGTGTAGAAAGACACATACCTGGGGTCATGTTGCTCTGTTTCATGAGAAGGAAGAAAATGTTTATTGGCAGCGCACGATATTATTAATCTGGGTGGGGTTACTTCCATGAGGTCTGTTTTTAGCACACACCGAACCCATTTTACTGCTCATTAACCTAATGTCAGATGGGCCTGACTCCAATGACAGGCTTCCTATCTAAAAGCAGCATGTTGACGATGGTTTGAGTCATCATTTCTAACACAAACCCTGTATTTAATGATTCTGTCCACTTCAGCTTATTTATACAGTTTTGACTCACAGCACACTATCAGCACAATGCACTTCATAGGGCAAACCGTTATATCCAGTTCTCCAATCCAACCTCATTCAAATTCAGGTCATCATCTAAATTCATTACCAAACATTGACAGCGTGTAATCATATTTAAATGTATAGTTGAGGATTTTCAAATCTGCAGCTGTTTAGAAGTGGTCCAAACAACAAACTTTTACAATTTGTGTAGTTCTACAACTTTGATTTTTGTCTCTCTACGTTTCTGTTCTGACTGTTGGACTGTTCAGAAAATGTTTTCAAACAAATCATCTTCATGCTAGCAAGGAGCATCTACTAGCTTCACTTATCACTGGGATTTTAATGTGGTCTGGCTCTGGGAAGCATGAATGTATTTGGACCCGTATAGTTAATGTTAACTGTGTGGACCCAGTGTAACCCAGCTGATAAATACAAACTAACACAAATCAGCATTTGCTCTGATTTCTCATTGAAGTTGAATGTTGAGCAATCATAAAAAACAGAAATGTTCAAATCAATGAGATGAAGACGGTATAACTAAACGGTATATTTGTTTAAACTTCTCCATTTATAATTATCCAGCACATCATCTTTATTTATTATTTTTTTTTTTTCTTGCACGTTTATTTATAAACTTCAGTGACCATTCGTTTCAGACACCAACAGACGCCTGCATGCTGACATCTTTTGCAAGTTGAAATATGACACATTTTTAATAAGACAGCTTCCCACATTTCCCTTTTCAGCATCATTTGGACATTAAAAGATGTCTTGAATGGAGACGTTTGCACCATGCATGACATAAACCAGATGTCTGTCGCGTTGTTCACTTCAGTAATCCCTCAATCTGAGCAAGCATGGGACAACAGTAGAAAGGAACAACCTTTTTTAAGACAAAGAAACCTCCATCAGAACCAGGTTCATAATGAACGGCCATGTGTGACTGTTGGTTCAGAATAACAAAAGGAAACAAAGAACAACAAAAAACAGGACAAGGAGTACTTTCTGTAGGAAAGAAAAACAAAAAGAGTAAAACATTTGATAACAGGTACATTATAGACATTAGTAATGGTACAAATATTTCTCTGAAATCTACACGTCACTCCTTACATGTAGACCATGTCGTGACGCAGATTAGGCTGCATCTCCTCTACACGTGGAGTCCAAGTAAAAATTAGCATTCCTCTGTTAGCATGCTGCCCTCTTCTGTCTCTGGCAGACAGTTGAAGGTGTGGTTCTTCTCTTCTCTGTGCATAAATAGACTCATGTATTCTCCATCTTTTGTCTGCTTTTTCTTTGCTGTGTGGTTCTGAGCATCCTGATGCAAAGGCTCATTACATGAAATGGCATCATGATCTTAAAGTGACAGGCAGGAGCTCTCTCACTGGATTCAGCTGTGAGCAGTGCAGCCATCCTGCACGCCTTCCTTGCTTTAGTGGAAAATTCCCTACTGGGAAATTTCAGAGGGTGCCAGGGCAACTGCTGCCTGTTGGAACGCCCTGTTAAGTTTATGAGCTACTTATAACACTTCTCCCTCCTTTAACATCTCTCGTGTAAACTGTTATTCTGAAAATAACACAATAATATTTGTTTTAAATCACAATGTAATTTCTGATAGAGATTGTTACTAAGCTGTGACTAAACTCATTCAAAATGTGCACACGGGTTGGGGTGTACAGTTGAAACCAAATATTTACATACACAAAATAAAAAGACAGACACGTTGTTCTTTCGCCATCTGAAGTTAAATCAGATCAAGCTTCTCTTTTTTAAGTCAGTTGGAATTACCAAATTATTTTTATTTGCTAAATGCCAGAAAACCGGAACCTGAAACACACTGCATTCTGGTGTGTTTCAGGTGTGTGTTTCAAAAGAAATTAAGCCAAAATATCAGGATGAGAATCATGGAGCTGCTCTAGTCTGGTTGAACAGTAGACAACTGATGGAGCTGGAGAAGTTTGTAACAGTGAGGAGAAAACGGCGGCAGAGGCAAAACTAAGAGAAATTCTGTTTTCATTATGACAATAAAGTCATAATATTAGTTGGATAAAGAAATATATTACCAGAAGGAAGTCATAAAATTACTTGAAAAAAAATGTTCAGTAGTTATAAAGATCTGACATGACCAGCTCAGCATGTTCATGTGATTACCTGAGTGACTAGAGGGGCATGAAAATATTTCTGATCCATTACTTGATATTAAATAAGAAACTGGTGAAAGGCGGTGCTGCCTTTTACTGGTGTGTGTATAGAATTAATCAGGCATACAAAGCACTGCTGCTGGAGTTCTGACCAACACCAGGAAAATGGATCAAATTACAAAAGTTTTCAAATATCTTCTCTGGCTCTCAGTGTGTAAAAGGACAGGCTGTGTATTGATCTATAAAGCACCACTGGTTTGGATCCAGAACACATTTCTGAGTTACCAGAAGAATATGAGAAACTGGTCTCTGTAGAACCCTTTCTTACTTGGTTCCTGGACCAGAACCACACCAGGTTAACTTTCTTTTCTCCTCAGCTGCAGAAAACCTGAGAGGAGCAGAAATTGTTGCTTCCTTTAAATCAGGATGGAAAACATCCGATTAACAAACTGTAAACATTTTCATCTTTAATGTAATGTTTTTATGCTTGATTTTGAATTTCCGTAATGCACTTTGGATTGCCTGGTGTGTGAATGTTGCTGTATGAATAAACTGGCCTTGCCTGGTTCCCAAGTGATGGCAGGAGAGACTGATAAGAGCAGTTGGAGCCTGGACTCCAGTCATGTTCTGGTACAGAAACCAAAAAGTGAAGCTCACTGTACCAGTTGATCTACATCCCAACCTTTAGCTGTAGTCATGAGACACAGATCATGACTAAAGGAATGAGATCCTGGACACAGTCAGATAAAATGTGGATGGATGGATTTAATATACAAAATGAGAGATGGTGAAAAAAGACATACACACAAAAAGAGAGAGGGAGACAGAGAGGAAGCTGTAAAGCTGGAGAAAGTAAGACACAAGTAAATAGGAAGTAGATGTGAAGAGAATGGCTTTTGTTTTTGTTACAGAGACTCAGCCAGTGTAGTTTTGTGCACACGTCTAATGGGGGAAGTAATAATTAAAAAAAACATCAAATTAATTTAATAATTAAAAAAATGATGTGTTGACTGATACTATTGGATGCATCATACTAATATCAATATTGGCTTTAGGAACATTTGAATTGATTCACTGTAACAGTCCTGTTTCTACAGCACATTGCGTTGTCTTATTTTGGAACTCACTGATAGAAAGTATCTTCTAGCATTCTTCCATGTGATCTTTCTGTTACACTCTTGTTCTTGTACATTAAGCTTTGACCAACTTGAGGATCTTTCATTTATTTCTCCAAATGTTTCCTTTTATTTGTCCATGCTCATCTTGTTCAAGTTGTATGTTTTGTTATGTATTGCTAACATGTAACAGTGACTTTATGTAATGCACCGGCGGAATGAAGCTGACTAAAAACTGCATGCGCCATAAACAACCTCATGGGGATTATAGGGCCATGAAATCTTATCAAACAATAAAATGTCTAAAGCATTCCTTTGTCTGACTTTAATTGATCAGTATTTGGAAGAATAGTCAACACAGACTGAATGTCTTCATTCTAAAACGGCGCAGAAAATCGATGTCATGGTTCACAACTTCGCCTTCTGTTGGGAGAAATTGAGCTCAATGAGAGAAATCCCAGAAGGAGAACCGACTGAAATGAGAATTGAGCAACGGACAGGCTTGTTTTGCAGTAAAAAAAGTATATATATATTTTAATCTGTACAGAAGAAACAGTCAAAGCATCAGCTGTTTCTTTAGGAACGCAATTATATTTGCTAATTTTTTATTATTATTATTTTGTGTGTGTGCTTTTTGGAAAGAAAATTGCACAAAAACTGTAATTTCTACTTACTCATTATTGACCACATAAAAAAAAAAAAAAAGATTTTATGAAACTGTATATTTTTCAATTTCATATGTTGTATTTTAAAATGAAGCTCAAATAAGTACTTCTGATGAGAACATCCTTAATGAGTAAGAGAACCATCAAATCTAGCAGGACTGGGGTGTGAAACAGCTTTTATTTTGAAGGGGCTCGGTGGATGTTGCACATGCATTGACGTGCGTTTGGCTCCGACCAGACAGAGGCAGAGAGAAAGAGAGAGAGAGAGTTTGATCGGCGCCCTCACTCAGTGTTGTTGTGCAGACGGAATACTGAGGCTCCTGCGTTGGAAGGCTCCTCTTCATTCGGCTCCAAAGAGGATTTTAAATGAAGGCTTCGGGTTTGCCGCTGAGGATCGCGGATCTTTGTTCCGTTTGTCTCCCCCGCCGCGGGATGAGAAGCTGAGGGTCGGGGACAGGAGCACCGCGGGGAGACGCTGCGTTCAGCTGGGCAACAAAGAAGCGCTGAGGGAAGCTGCTGAGGCTGAGGGAACGTGAAGTTATTCCCAACAAACAGAAAGTCGTGCCGCAGACCCTTCCTCGCCATGCTGCTCCACGGACTGCTCCGCACGGCGGTCTCTCTGCTGCCCTTCATCCTGCCCTCCTCCTTCAGGGTCAACGCTCAGTACGGAGACCGAGGAATGTCCATCCCGGAGCACGGATTCTGCCAGCCGATCTCCATCCCGCTGTGCACGGACATCGCCTACAACGAGACCATCATGCCGAACCTCCTGGGCCACACGAACCAGGAAGACGCGGGACTGGAGGTCCACCAGTTCTACCCCCTGGTGAAGGTGCAGTGCTCCCCGGATTTAAAGTTCTTCCTCTGCTCCATGTACGCGCCCGTGTGCACGGTGCTGGAGCAGGCGCTGCCCCCGTGCCGCTCTCTGTGTGAGCGCGCGCGGCAGGGCTGCGAGGCGCTCATGAACAAGTTCGGCTTCCAGTGGCCCGACAGCCTCGCGTGCGAGAAGTTCCCGGTGCACGGCGCGGGCGAGCTGTGCGTGGGCCAGAACATGTCGGACCGCGCGGAGCCGGAGGGGCCCGGGCACTACCCCACCGCGCGCTCCCCGCCCGAGCCCACGCACGGTCAGTTCAGGTGCCCGGGGCCCCTCGTCGTCCCCCCCTACCTGAACTACCGCTTCCTGGGGCAGGAGAACTGCGGCGCCCCGTGCGAGCTGAAGAAGTCTCATGGGATGATGTACTTCAGCGAGGAGGAGCTGAAATTTGCTCGAATTTGGATCGGAATCTGGTCGATCCTGTGCTGCGCCTCTACTCTGTTCACGGTGCTGACCTACCTGGTGGATATGAAGCGCTTCAGCTACCCAGAGAGGCCCATAGTCTTCCTCTCTGGTTGCTACACCATGGTGTCCATCGCCTACATTGCTGGATTCTTACTGGAAGACAAGGTGGTTTGCAATGATCGCTTTGAGAAAGAGATGAGGACTGTGGTGCAGGGCACCAAGAAGGAGGGCTGCACCATCCTCTTCATGATGCTCTACTTCTTCAGCATGGCCAGCTCCATCTGGTGGGTCATCCTGGCCCTCACCTGGTTCCTGGCGGCGGGGATGAAGTGGGGCCATGAAGCCATCGAGGCTAACTCCCAGTACTTCCACCTAGCAGCCTGGGCCGTTCCCGCCATAAAGACCATCACTATCCTGGCAGTGGGCCAGGTGGATGGAGACGTGCTGAGCGGGGTCTGCTTCGTGGGCATCAACAGCGTGGACGCCCTGCGAGGCTTCGTCCTGGCGCCTCTCTTTGTCTATCTGTTCATCGGGACTTCCTTCCTCCTGGCCGGATTCGTGTCCCTCTTCCGCATCCGGACCATCATGAAACACGACGGCACCAAGACGGAGAAGCTGGAGAAGCTGATGGTGCGGATCGGGATCTTCAGCGTGCTCTACACCGTGCCGGCCACCATCGTCATCGCCTGCTACTTCTATGAGCAGGCCTTCCGTGAGCAGTGGGAGAGGACGTGGGTCAGCCAGTCGTGTAAGACCTACGCTGTGCCGTGCCCCATCCAGAACCACCCCAACATGAGCCCGGACTTCACCGTCTTCATGATCAAGTATCTCATGACGCTCATAGTGGGAATCACTTCCGGCTTCTGGATCTGGTCTGGGAAGACCCTGAACTCATGGCGGAGGTTTTACACGAGACTGGCCAACAGCAAGCAGGGCGAAACCACAGTGTGACGGGCTTTTCACAAACTCACTCCTGTTTTTTGGACCCACCAGAGACCTTTGCTCTGTTTTATTGTACATACACATTTGTGAGATTTTTTTAAAAGTATATATTTGTATTTAAAGGCTGAAAAAAAAATAGTCCATCTTTTTTCATCTTTGGATATGTTGGAGAAACATCACAAAAAGCCAGCTAACCGTAGCCAATCCTGGTGTCTGTCTCATGACCCGATTTACTGTGGACACCCATGGGAGTACTTCACACGGAGTGTTTGTGTCTGTAGGTCGGTGGAGTACTTGTGAGCGAGTGCAGGTTCTATTCTAAGCAGAGTCCCGTGAAACCCAAGTGCTTCCTCGTGGCTTCCTCTTATCCTGATTAACCAGCTGCACTTTGTTTCTGAGGAAGCGAGCTTAAGGTTTCTGAGGCCTCGCGTTGGCCGCCTGGGACAAGAAACGCGGTGTGGTGTATGGTTGTGAGTCAGTGAGACAGATGGTTATGGACAGTGTATTTTATGGGCCTTTGCAGATGTAACATTCCTCTGTTAAAGTTTTAAAAAAAGAAGTTCTTATTGCCATGCAAATGGAAAATAAGGTTTCTGCTGCAGAGCTCTGGCTCTGAACCAGGACGGTTTACACTCTCTCTTTTCTTTTCTTTTTTTTTTTTTTTTGCATATATGGGAATCCTTAGTGCCAAATGCCTTCCTCCACAGAGGAAGTATGCTGTATTATCTTCAGAGCACAGTCAAATAAAACAAGTGGATTTGGGATTGGAAGTAATTCCGGACACATTTAGCCACATATTTGGGAGATTTAATAAAAATAGGATAATTTTTTATATTTTTTTTCCTAATGAAGAGCTTTTTGGACACCTTGGGATTTTAGATGTCACTACAAGGAAATTATAAAAAAAAAAAAAAAAATGTTAAAGAATAAAATCATATGACTCGTAGGCAAATTTTGGACAATGATAAATTGCCCTAGAAATTATTAAGATGAACAATAATATAATTGTTTTGAGACCATTTTCATGTAATAGAATCATAATGGCAAAATAATGCAAGGTTGCCCTCTCAAAGATCAATAAACTTTAATTTAGTAAAGAACATTTAATACTGGAACTGGAAGATATTTGAAATATTCTCCCCCAAAAGCCTCCGACCAAAACCAAGAAACAAAACGGAAATGAAAACCACACACCACCGAGGGCATGGATGAAACGGATTATGAGAAAAATTGCTCTGTAAAAACATTAATTATCAGAATGGAAATTATCCAGCTGATTTTAATTGATCATGTGGTCAATTGATTTATTGCTTACTGCGAGAGGCTAGTAATTGATCAATTTAATAAGCTGCTGGTCATTTAATAACTTCAACTTTTGCAACCTTTGTGGTGGAACTTTTTCAACTGGCGATAAATCGGGCTGGCAAAGGAAATGTGGTGGAGCGGTTCTAATTAAAAAGATCTGCAAAAAGTTATTTAGTTTTGATCAAGAATCCTTATGTGACCCATTTTATTGAGTCAACTGACTCAAATGGGGTTAACAACCAAAATAAATGGGAATAAAGCGATTTAATAGGATTAATCAGGTTAATGACAAATCGACTATTGAAATAATGATCAACTTATTTAGTAATTAGTTAATCATTCAAGTGGAATATACAGACTCATAGACCGTTTCCTAAATGAATAACATATTCAGAGCAGTAAATAACACAAAATAATCTAAAATAATCACTCAAGTGGCAGTTTCAGGTAAAAAAAAAGAAAAAACATTTCCAACCAACTCTTGCTATCCAGTTATTAATCTTAATAAATAACACCAGATCAGCCCTGCGCTGTACGGACGTCCAGTCCAGCTGAAATGCATGAGCTTTCCTCATGTCGATGTTTGAAGGATTTTCTTTAGCTGCGGATTCATCCTTTGCTCCAAATGATCTAGTGTTCACTAAAAGAATGCTGTTACTGCAATTCATGCAGTAAGTGTTTATTTTCTTATTTCTAAAATGAATTGAAATATTTTACTTGCATTTCTAATTGTATTAAAAAGATAAAATCTGCAGAATGGGCCAGTTTTTATCTGATTAATCCATTATTTGGCTCAATAATCAATTAGTAAAATAACCCCTACCTGCAGACCTAAAGTAAAGATTCCAGAGGAGGATATAGGATTCAACGAAGGTACATGTGTGATTTCAGAGTTTTTTGACCATATATCACCATAAATGATGAAAACAGTTAACCTGTAAAACAGTTATCAAGTACAAAATGGTGTTAAGTGTGAAGCTAAATTTGGATGGACAAAAATGGGATTGTGTTTTTCCAAAATAAGGGTTCAAACTGGAGATGGTGTGAAATGACCCGAATTAGTTAAAAATTTAATATAATAAAACCTGATCATTCACAGATGTAGATCATCTGTTCCTCCTCAGCTCAGAATTAGAGCATTAATATGTTTTGATGAAATTAAATCAAGAAGCAGCAGATAATTTAAATTTCTCTGCAAAACTGATTTAAAGAGAAAAAGCAGCTGGTTTTACTCACGTGTGAAATGATCAGATATCTGTCAAACTCTGGAGATTTTTGACAGTTGTACAAATAATTAGCAGAACATTTAGAGAAAAATAATATGGAGTGGTTTCATAATAACTATTTTTAGAGCAAAAAATAGTAAACCATGCATTTTTTGTATTTTAGAGCTTTTATTGAAGTCTTTCTGGGTCTTTATTTGACATAAAAACAAATTTAGCTAAAAAGGATAGAATAATGTTAGATGTGCTAGATGCAATTTTAATTCGTAAGGAGGTAAATCCAAGCAGAATTATTGATGCAGCTGGCCTTCCAGGATGTAATCTGCGTTATTTTGTGGGTAACGAGGCTCTGAAAACGTTCTGGGTCAAAGTGAAAGGCTGTGGGCGCCACATGATGATGCATTAGAGGGTCATAAACGCCAGGACTCTTCATTTTAATCCAGCATGGAAAATAATATTCTGACAGTTTATGGAGATGTGTGTTGTCCATAGGATAGTGGGTCTCCGAGGCCAAACAGGGTGCTGTAATGGAGGGATTGGGGTGGGGGAGATCCATGAATATGTAACCTTGTTTTTGACTTGGAAGCTGAATGTTTGAGTTGGTGTTCAAAGGCCTGTCAGTGCGGTGCAGATTGTGGAGAACATGGCTGCAATGCAGGACTGAAGCGCAGCCAGCAGCTTGCATGTCTTCCACTGCAGAAAGGAAGCATTGTGTTGAAATGCAGAGTGGCCACACACACACACACACACACACACACACACATACACATACACTGAGACTGCGTATCCTTGTCTGATTCTCCTCCACACGGTGCTTCCGATTCCTAAGAACTCTTTTATTGTCTTGACGTATCTACAGTTGTCACGGCTTTGAAGTAATTTTCGTTACCTTTGCTATGAAGAGAACATTTTATATTTATAGAAAAAAATCTTATATAAGCACACACTACATTGATTTCTTTATAAATAAAAGAACAAACTCACCAATGCAACTTATGAGCTATTTGTCTAATGTCTTTCTTCTGTCAGAAAAGTACAGAAATCGGCTTTATATGTCTGTTATTTTTCTTTTTTAAAAAACGAATAACAATGATCTTTGGACATTTGTAGTGTGTATGATCACTTTAAAACTGAAGGAGGGGAGGCCCACTCGGCTCTGAAGATTCCTTCAGATGAAGCTAGTATGTGTCTTGGACTAGCCGAGCTCTGAGCATTCTGGGTGTTTTCTCGCTGAGCAGCTGCTGAGGAACGGCGAGGAAGAGGAAATTCTTTTCATGAAAGATGTGCTGCTGAACTTTCAACTATGCAGACAGTAAAGATTGGAATTTATTATTTTTAAGGGGGGTTTGCTTTTGAACCCAAATTCCTTTTTGTTTCCAGAAGTTGGTTTGAGAGGAAGTCTAGTGAATAACGCGCTCCATTCCATAGCCTGGCTTAGAGTTACACAGATTCTGTCTACATTGTCATACAATCTGTGTAACACAGACTGTATGACAGCATCAACTCATCTATCAAACACCACCAGGCTGAGCCTCATCGTAAAGGTGATTAATTGGTTTCTATAGAAGAAGTTCAGTGTTTGACAGCAAACCTAACAACCTTTAAACTTTGTTTAAAGTTTAAAGGTTGTCAGCCGCTACACTGACCAATGGGGCTCTGCGGCTGCAGTGGCTCTCTGTGATCTAATTCTAACAACTTTGGATTAAAAATGAACAAGACACCTTGCCACCAAATGAAATCACCCTGCTATGGGACAGAAATCACCATGGATGGACACAAAAATCCTTCTTTAGTGCCCCAGGAGGGCACTGTATCTACCTCTAAAATGTTTGAATATTTTGATATTTTTATACTCTCATTTTATTTTAGCTAAGATGAAATGTGCATTTATTGAAATTAGATGCGAGCTCAGCAAAAAGAAGTTCCTCTTGTAGGTGTGCAAAGTGTTTTCCTGGCAATTTACTGTTCTACTAAAACAGATATGCAAATTGAATAACCTACATGTTTAACCAGTGCCTTGCTCGAAACATTAGCAAATGTGTCGAGCAAGGCACTGGTTTCCAGTGCATGAAGCACATGGTTTCATGTGAGACCATGATGCACTGGTTTCCAGTGAAGCCAGTGCATCATGGTGTCACATGATGGACTGTCTTTCATTAGACTTGAATATGCATTCAAATTCAGCCTCATAAATCAGAGATAAGATGTTCTCCTTTTTATGTGCAGATAGAAGCTGGAGAATGCAACCAACTCAAGAATTTTTCTCCTCTTTGCCATGTAAACAAAGGCAAATAACTAATCAGATAGCACTAAATAGGGCCAGATTTTGGTTAATAAAGTTTGAAGCCACTTCAAACTTTTCATTCATTAATGAATGAACAGTATGCACTGAATACATTTATATTAGTACAATGAATATTTTATAAAAATGTCTACAATTAATGTATTTGACTAATGCTGGAGATTAAAGTTTGTAATATAAAAAAAAAAAAAAATGAACAAGAACCAACAAATGTTTTCAAATGCAGACACAGTAACATTCATGTTATAGCGGTTTATTGCAATAGAAAGAATTGAATTTTGACAAGTAATATTTTTAGGTCTATTTATCTTGTCATTAGGGTAAGACTGTGCTTTTTTTTTTTTACATAATTTTTCGCAAACATCAACATCACAAAGGTATTAAAGTTCTTCAAAGTTTTAAGTTGTCCTTTTTGAAAAAAGACAACATATCGTTGTCCTTTTTTTTTTTTTTTTTTTTTAAAAAGACAACTTTCAAAACTCAATGTACTTGAGCAGTGAGTATACTGATCAGTACTCGCTGCTCAATGTGTTAATGGTGGAGCAGCTGTAGCTTAGCAAAGAGGAAATGTGAGGGGACGAGTACAAGATTGATTGACAGCAGTAAGCCCCTCCTCCTGTCTCTGATTGGTTGTTTTGGACTGGGTGGTGTATTTCTGCAGTTAGTATTGGAAGCACTGGGAGAAGGCAGAGGAGTTAGATTTTTTTTCATAGATTATCAGTCTAATAAAAATTATAATTTTAATAAATGTGTAAAAAACACTTTTTTAACTAAAAGTTAACACACATCACTTAAACACTGAGGCAGCTACTAATTGAATGTAACTAGCTTATAAAGTTTGTTTCCATTTCAATTGAAATAGAAAATCTTAAGGAAACATAGGAGTTCACTTTGTTGGTTTCTTGACCTTAAACCACTTAAAGCTGCAGTATGTAACCCTGATAAAGAATATGTTTTTTATGTATTTGTTAAAACTGTATCAAGTTGTGACAGAACAACATGAAACAAGTGATCTGTGAAAAGATCGATTTCCTCCTCCCCGCTGAACTGCTGCTGCAGTCTGAAGAAAGCTCTTTAAATGTATATGACTGAAAACAAAACATTTTGTTGAAATTATCACATTGTTTTTCCATATATTAGCCAGACTTATCATTCAAAGGTTTACCAGCTCTGATCACTCAGCTGTTATCTAACATTTTATTGTCGCCATGTTTCAGAAGACACAGGAACTTATGACTGCAAATTAAAGTTGTGGTTGACAGAAACAAAAGGAATACTGCCCAACAACTCAGAAACTTTCAGATATTTTTTTTTTCCTGACTTTGAAAAGTCTAAAATTTGCAAGAAAAAAAAATGTCCTCGTACATTTTTGACTTTTGGAACTAAGAAATTTCCCAATTGTTTTCAAGAATTTCTGTGTTTTTCGGCAAAACCATACTCCTGTTTTTTTTCCGTCTACAATGGTCCTAATTCGCCATTGTAGGAACTTCCATTGTGTGTAACTTATGTCAATAAATTAAAGATGAACAACAAAGGTCATACACCTTATGTTTCCCAAAGCTCTGGAATGCAAAGTGCCCCTTAGAAGACCTTATATGTTACCATAGTAGAGCCTCAGGGTTAAAAACAGCCTGCTGCAGCCGCCATGCTGAGGCATCAGCTGTCACAGCCATTGTTCCTGCTCTCTTCTACTGTTTCACAGCTTTTACATCAGCACTGCCCCAACAACTCCTGACGTGGACTGTCACATACATAGATATCTGACAACTGTGAAGACTGACCTTGGGGTCTGGGACGTGGAACATATGTTTCACACAACAACACTGACTGAGTCAGTTGCTTTGTAAATAGAAATGTGAGGCTAACATGTGGCCATCTGGAACAGACTGTTTCTCTGTGATTGTGACAGCAGCACAGTATAGTTGTTAAATATTGAACCCTGAAGCAGATCAACACTCCCTTGCTCATCTGGTTCTACTCTTTGATCAGAATATGGTCACAGCATGTTCTGTTGTTTTACAAATGTCCTGCTTCATATGCAGCTGAAAAAATGTGTCTGTCTTCTGTGTAGAAAACTTCACAATCTGACGAAAGGAAGTGAGATATTTAACTTATTTTCAAGAACTTATTCAAGATCAAATAAAATGTCAGACTTTTTATATTAAAACACTCCATTTACACCCACTGCATTTACCATTATAGAAGTGTAATTGGAACATTGGTAAAATAATGATCTTAAACCTTATTTTGATTTAGTATGTCTTCACATGCTAGTCTGATAGTCTAGTAGACTCAATCAATCAATCAAAGTTTATTTGTATAGCACATTTCAACAACAAGGCAGAGCAAAGTGTTTTACATCATAAAAGTATAAAATCATATAACACACAATCAGCAATTGAAGCATTATATTTTATCAGGTGCCATCTTTACTCATCAGAATGTTGATTAATGTTTCACTGATTGTTTCAAGAGCAACTCAGCAGGTGGGTTTTTAGTCTAGATTTAAAGGAACTCAGTAGACTCGGTTCGATTATGGACCAACATTTGTTACATTTTCAGCTGGTATGGTTCTCTTTCACACTGCTCTGTGTGAAATGAACCAAACCTTTTGAAAAACCTGTTTCCCCTTTACCTGTAGGGGCGCTGCACTAAGAACCATTTAGTTAATAATTGTCTTTTTAAAATTTTTTTTCAAGAATTGCCAAACCAAACCTTTTGTTGCAAGGTTTGGTTTGGCAAACGTTTCCTTCTGCAGTCCTCACAATCTGATAGACCCGCTGAATTTTATAAGGTCGAGTGGATAAATGTTTCTCAGATTCGTCATGGTGATAGACTGACTGTTGCCCCTGAAAACCACTGTTTTTCTGTTTCTTCTACTTTTACATTTTTACAGTGATTTATATGGCAGAGCATCATCTTATTAGGCACTTTAGAGTTTGATCAGTTGTTCCATGAAGTGGTGTTAGTGACATTCTTCAGAAAAATACAATCCAATGAGTGATTGGATTGTATATAATGAGATCTACCCGGCTCTCATTATAGATGGGGATAGAATTCACATGACCTCTGCAATAGAAAAATGTCATCAGGGAGGGAATTTGCACATTAAGACAAAATCTGATTTCCAGGGAATCTTCAGGACACAAACAGCTCAGAGACAGAAAACAACAAACCTTATCTTGTGGAAAGCATGTGTAGAGTTTTTTTTTTCCAACATGTGTGTCATTCTTCTTGTTTCAGTGAGAATCACCTCCGGCTACACTTTGTTAAAGTTTCTAAACTAAACTAGTTTGGCAACCTAAATGATATTACAGCACAGAGTACGACTCCATGAATTTCTGTTTTCACCTGAACTAACCTTGCCACCAGTAGAAATCTAAAAGAAAAGGGAAGAGGTTTCTGTCGTCTGAAAGAAGAGCGCCATGTCTGAGCCTGCCCCTGTGTACACAGATTTCTATGTCTGTCATTACCTTGTGTACAGCCAGACGTGAAACAGAAACATTCCCGCTCCGTTTCTACATGCATGACAAGGTCAGCTTGCTTCTGTTGTGAGCCAACAATCCCACACATGCAGAAGTAGCTTTTTATTTATTTAGAAGATTTTTTCCAAAACATATGAATAATACTGAACTGATGAACAAATCGGTTACGTGAATAACTGATTTTATAACAGCCTTCTGAAATCTAATAAAATAGAAACAGACAGAGATTGTCTAAAAATTTCCATCTCTAGATTTTTACCATGAGGACCGGCTTGCTGATTAGACTAATTCTGTTCCCACAAACTTCCATGTTTATAAAAGCAGTAGCCAGCAGCACAAGAGGTGGGTTTGCGTTCTATGTGATGCATAAGGGCAAGTCACTAATCTGGTGAAAACCTTTGTTCCACGCTTTGCTTCGTCCAGAAGGTCTGGGCTGACCCGTTCTGCCTTTGAAAATATTTGTGATCCTCATATGGCCAAAAATAAAAAATGCTCTAAGCCAAGTGCCCGTATTCATGCTGTGATCTGTAGGTATGTTTCCTTTTGCTGGGGCTTCATTTGCATTTCGGAGCTGTGTTTTTTTTTCTTTTTTTCTAGAAAGCACTATAAATCACACTGGGTGAGCTGTGCTATTTAAAGAGGAACACATTCCGTTGTTTTGCTTTGATGCATCGAATGGAAACTTTGAATGTACAGCTAAATAAAGTAAATGCGGGTTATATTACAAAGTAAGGCAATCTTCATTTATTTTTCAGTATTAACCTCTCCCATCCTATGTTTTATGTCTGTTCTGTTACGTGAAGGTAAATTTTCCTGGAATTTGGTGGAATGTTCTATGAAGAAAGGACCTCCTCCCAAAGAGAGGTTTCCATTTTACCTCTCCTTGTTGAATCTCAAAGTGCCTGAAGGTCAGCTCCACTCTGCTCAGAAGCAGCAGCATCCCATCAAATGAGCTGGCACCACCCGCACAGCTCCACCTATGGATGAGTGATGTGCTGTTTCATACACTTCTTACGCCGTCTTTCACTCAAACGCCCACCAGTGTCACCACCTGCTGCAGGAGTCACATCAGCAGCGTTCACATGCTCCTCTGTTTCATCCGTTTCCTTCTGTCAGTTCCATGTGAACGCTTGTTTTCTCTCATTTCATTTGCATTACTATTTAGGTGAGGCTAGGTGATTCTCAGGGTCGATCCATGGCCCTGTGTCTGTGCCAATGTCAGCAGATTCCAACACATCTGGAGCAGAGGAACGCTCTGCAGCTATCCCTCAGGAGAACTTGTAAATTCTGCAGCATGCATCATAATGAGGACTGTTGAAGAGCGCTCTGGTTAAGCTTCTGTTTCAGAAGAGAGAGCAGCTCTCAATGCAGGATCAGTTACAGGGTCAGTGCAGTAATGGGGGTCATATTTATCAAACCACTGAGTCAAATCCATAATTCATAAAAACATTTAAAGCACTGCACATGCATTCAGAACCGACTCTCTCCTACTTATTTATTTATTTGTTGGGAGAAAAAACACTGACACCATCCGGGCCACTTCCAAGTGTTGTCGAATTATCCAATTAAAAATGAGAATGTCACGAAAACGTAGCATACATAAAACTATTAGAACCGTATGATCAACAAGGCTTTTAATGCTCAGCATGTCAAATAAACTGAGGTCTAAAGTCTAAAGTCATTCACAGAGCAGAAAAAGTGAATCCCAAGTCCAATATCTGTTTACTCACCAAAAACTTTGATCTGTGTCTCCTCTGTTATGTGGGACTGAATCAGATCCTAGAAATAAATATTTTAAAGGCCTTTTGTCTTCTTCATTGTCTTTTTTAAATGTCATTAGTTAAAATTTACTTTTATGTTAAGGATTTTAATTTTTGAATTTCTTTCGTATTTTTATTATTTCACTTTGTCTTAAATATATATCTTAATTGACTTGGTATATTTTTTTGTGTTTCTTGTTTCATTTATTGTGTTGTTTTAATTGATGTTTTTTTGTGTAAAGCGCTTGGTAGCATTTGTTTGAAAAATACTATTATTATTATATGAGTTTCAAAGCATCTGCAGTCTGAACAGTCACGTCGCATTTTATCCCACTTTTACATCACGACAGGAGACATGAAGCCAGACGCAGTAAATTCAGATTTCAATGGTTGGAAATAATCATTCTGAACTCATGGAAGAAATCTGTCACTAGCTGCATTTCCACTGACCATATAATTCACAATTTGACATTTCAGAAATAAATTAGCTTAATGGAAAAATGACAATTTCAAAAAACAAACAAAAAAAATATATAAAAAGTTTCCACACTAGGGCTGCTGTGGTGGAGCAGGGGCAAAGTACAATCCATGTATTGAGGCCTTGATCCTCGTGCCGGTGGTTGCAGGTTCGATTCCTGACCTGGTGACATTTTGCCGCATGTCTTACCCCTCTCTAATAACCCTCTTTCCTGTCGAACTACTTTCAAATAAAGGCCACTAGAGACAACAAAACCTTAAAAAAAAAAAAAAGTTTCGGCGCTAGGATAAGCTGGTTTGTTTTTTTTTTGTTTTTTTTTGGCCACATAAAAATTGGTCTATTTAGCAGAACTGCAATGGAAAAATTTTTTACTCATCACATGAGTCACATTATCAACAATCAGACGTTGCCACTGGCGCAAACCACAAAGAAGAAGATGACAGGAAGTAGATAGAGGATAATGGTGCTGCATGTTTATTAATGTCTTATCACGTGAATCAACTTATTTGGTCTTTAGTCGCGTTATTTAATGGAAACACTGCAATTGTGTTTTTCAATGGAAAGATTGAGCAATAAGTATCTGTCAGAATGTCTTCAACAAGAAAGTCTTATATTTATGACTTTCTTGTAGATTGTTTCTACCTTCAGCAATAAGGTAGATTGTTGCTGAAAATGTTCATGTCATGTTTTTCTGACAATAGCTGAATGTCGACAACATTTTTTGCACATTAGTAATGGAAACGCAGCTTCTGAAGCACACCACATTTTTTTTCCCATGGTTTTAAAATACAGATGAAAGCATGGATGCAAAACTCCATCAGTTTTAGTCTTTTCCGAGGCCAACAGAACTCTAAAAAACATTACATGCAGTCTGAAGTTTTCTTCCTGCAGAGATGACCTGAAAAAGTCTGGTTGTTTCCAGCCTGGTGGAGGCTGAGTGCAGCTACACCATCACTGCTTCTTAAAGTATGAGGGCAAAAGAAAGCTGGAGAGCTCCACGTCCCTTTTCTTTGTGTCTTGCGGCTCCAGCTGAAAGAAGCTATGCAAGCGTGAAATTTGGTAATGGAAGGTGGCCATTTTCAACCTTGACTGTTTCAGAGGCAGCAACAGATAAGAGCCACGAGTAGAGGGATGGCCTTTAAGTTCAGCATGAGGACAGTAGGGCTGCTGTCCCTGTCTCTGCTTTATCTGAGCTGCTGTTTTTTTGGTCTCTGTGGTAGAAGTGAGACAGAGACAAAATGTTTTGCAGAGGATAATCCTGCAAAGTGTTGTTAAGTAACATCCTCTATTTTAGGAACACAGTTTCCTCAGTTTCTCTCCATGAGTCACACTCCTCAAATTACAGAATTGCATTTTGCGATTAATTCATTTTCTCTGCTCATGGCGTTTGCAGTCGCTTTGACGTCAGTTTTCAAATTTCCCAGAAGGCCCCAGCTTTCTTTAAGACATGGACTTGTTTGTGCTGTGAAGTAGTAAAAAAGAGTGAGCCCAAACTCAGCCATTGCGTTATAAAAGACTGATTGGCAGTCAAACTGGGGTTTGATGGCAGTTATAATTGTTAGGGAGGAATTATAGTCTGGTTGGATAGATGTTTCCATCAGCTTGATGATCGAGAACATTTAAGGATGACCAAAAAAAGCAAAAAGGGAGTAAATGCTTTTTCGTGGTGAAGTGTTTCTGTTCTAAATTTTCTGAACAATTTAGTCTTTGCTGGAATCTCAGCTGCATACTGGTTAACGTCAGGGCCGCTCTCCTGGAAAAAAAAAATCCCCGTCCTGTCAAGGTAAAGTGTGTGCTGTGCAGTTTTAATGTCATTCAAAGCCTGTATTATTATGTTTTTATGTCTTTTTGCTGAGTTTACAACAGATGGGAGGAGGAAACCGAGGGAAACTACACCCTGGAAAATCTCCTCAAGCCTGATTTAAAACAGAAATATAAAGCTGCTCATGGCCAGACACCCAGTAACTCCCTATGAACGAACCCACTCAGATTTTTAAGTTGCACTTGAAAATGCAGATATTTAAGATGCATTTTTCAGTCTCCAATGGAAAAATCGAACAATAAGTGTCTGTCAGAATGTCTTCAGCAAGAAAGTCATTTTAGTTTGTTGCTGAAGGTAGATTACTGAAAATGTTCATGTCATTTTTGTCAGAAAGATTTCCACGTGGTAAACTTCTGGTAAATTCTGTTGATTTTTATAGCCCCTTAAGAATGAGTGCTGTTTTAGGATTAGGGGTTAGATTTAGGACTCAGATTTTTACTGTATTGAGTTTAGGTCAGGTTAGGGTTAGGCTCTAAAAATGACAAAAAAATTAATGGAAGTCAATGCAAATGTCTTGTGATGATAGAAAGATATACTGTTTGTGTGTGTGTGCATGCATTCGTCTGTGTGCTCATTTATATTACCTAATTAAAGGGGCAACATTAAGTAAAGTCAACCTTCTGGAGGTTCACATCATGTTAAAATGTTATTCTTTCAGAAAAATCAGAAGCGCCTAAATGAGACAGAAGCCAAAATTCAAGACATTAAACTACAAAGTCAGATTTCTTTTAAGTTATATTTTATTTTATTTTTATAACAATTGAAGGTAACTTAGTTGCTTAATAGTGCTATAAAATGGCACTATATGCCTGGAAGACACACAATACTGCCCCTTTAAGACTTTTCTTGGTGTATTTAGTAGCTTCTGAAGTTCAGTGGGCCCTATGGGAACCAAAGCCTGATTCTAATGTGACTGACCCCCTGTTTGAAGGTCATGAGATAGAGATATTGGGTGAATTTAATTTCAGTTAAGATTAGGGGTAGGAATATACCAAAAATGATTGGGGTTTGGCATAAATCCATCCATCCATCATCCAACACCCTTATCTCTAGTGGGTGTCTGAAGGGGTGCTGGTGCCTTTCTCCAGTGGTCAATGGACAAGAGGTCGGTTCACCCTGGACAGGTCACCAGTCCATCGCAGAGCAAAAGACAGATGAGACAAACAGCCATGCACCCACACCTAAGGAGAATTTAGAGAGAACAATTAACCTGACAGTCACGTTTTTGGACTGTGGGAGGAAGCCGGAGTACCCAGAGAGAAACCACCATGCACAGAGAGAACATGCAAACTCCATGCAGAAAGACCCCGGGCTGGGAATCAAACCCAGGACCTTCTTGCTGCAAGGCAACAGTTCTACCAACTGCACCACTGTGCCACCCCGGCATAAATCCAATTATTAAAATGAAAATAAATCAGTCCAGTCATAATAAATACTTCCAGTTATTTATTTCGCTAATCCATGTACAATATTCTTGTGTTATATTTTTATTACTAGTTGTTCATAATGTACAAGGTTAAACACAAAGCTTGACCTAGAACTAATCAAATGCATGGTCCCACTTCATTTGGGGTATGCAGCATTGTTATGGGATGAGTCATATAGCCAGGCCAAACCCCCGCTAACATGGTTCTCATTACACTCACCATAGCCTTCAGACTGCTGGCGCGCTCGCCGCCTCGCTTCTCCCGTTCAGCACCACACACACACTACCAGGAACACTGCAGAGTGGATATTTATACCCAGGCCTGTGTTTCCCATTAGGATTGCTCAGCCTGCTCTTCTGCACATGGAGCTGATGGAAGGAAGTTCACCTCTGGGCTCCATCGCCTCAGACAGCTCCCACATCAACAACACGCCTTCTACAGCACCAGAGAGGAAACCCATGTTTTAGTAATCAGCTCGATACTGTAAAGGAGAACACACCCTCTGCACCCCATTTCTCCGACTAGATGTGACTTTCTTTAGGTTTTTGAAGGTGATAAAACATCACTGGTTAATCATGGAATCAGGTGCATGCGTTTCATTGTGAATGTGCACAAATCTTTGTCAATATTCTGCTAAGATCAAGAAAACACAATTTTGCAATTGTGGTGTGCCCTGTAAATAATTCAATTAAAATTACACATGAATAAGACTGATCATGCAATAAGTTCTTAAAAATCATGGCAGCGATGAATATAAAAAGTTAATGAAGTATATTTATTAGTCAGCCAATCAGAGGAGACGTCTGCATCTTCTTCAGACTTCGGAACGACAAGTCATCTTGCCACTTAGACAAGCCATGTTGTCATTCCAACATGGCTCCACCATGTTGGAATGACAATGTGTGTGATGCTGTGAGAGCTCTGGAGGCAGCTGCATGTTATCCAAAAAGACCAACCCAAAAACAAACCATCATCCTCCTACTTCTTCCTGTCGTCTTCTTCACAGATTGACAGTAGTAACAGTCGACTGTTGATCACATGACTGTGACTGAAAAATGTGCTTCCATTTGAGTTTTACAAAATACATCTATTTTGTTACGCCTTAAAAACCACATCCTCCCAGCGCAACAACTTTTTATTGAAAACGTTACAATTAAGCACATTTATTTTCATAATTTCAACTTGTAGAATTGGTTGATGATAATGCAGCTAGTGAGGCGGTCAGTATGCAACAATCTTCACACTGTAAGCTATAAGCACATTCAATAAAGGGTATTTTCTGTTCTTTCCACTCTAAGCGAAAATAACATTTTTCTTCATTCTTTCAGGCATAAGGTCCTGGTAAACATTGTCTTACATAAACAACCAAATGAACCAGAAACATGACACCACCCATAATGTCATTATGTATTTAAGAAAATGTAAGATAATCCATAGGTGATGTGTACTCCATCATTCTTTAGCCCAGCAGCTCAGAGGAATTTGCTTTTGTGTGACTTTGTGTGTCTCCTCATTTGACTCACCACTCCTCCTACTACTAACACTGATTCAGTTTAGATTGCATTTGTGTTTGCACAGCCCTCTTACTAACAAATTAAACAAACAAATTAAAGGGGAATTGAAATCATTTCTCTTTACTTCAAAATCAAAGAACCTTAGATTTGAAAGCCACAACTGGATCATTCTACACCGATAATTGATGCATGCAGGTGGAGAAATTTAAATATGTAATATTTTTGAAGACATAAAGAACATTTTCAGAGATTGAGGACCATGTTGTTTTGAGACAAACATGGAAACCAAAACAGAGACTGAATATAGGCCTGAAAATAATTAACGTGCACCAAATATGAGTTATTTAAAATACAGTTTGTGAGTTGTGATAAAACAACTACAAAGGGATTGTTGGATCTCTGACAATTTTTTTCCCCTTTTTTTTCATTTTTGCGCACCCATTATGTTTTATAATCCTTGTGCATGGTTACACTGCTGGTAGGAATCTATCAGTTATTCTGATGCTTGTTTGAGTACTCAAAAAGAGTAGAATTTAAAATATTGGTCGACATTGTCATAAGAGAAATATTAATAGCTGATATAAATATTGGCCCAATTTTTTTGTATCTGTGCATCGCAAACGTCCTGTTCTGTAGCTTAGAAAATTGACCTGTAGAAATAAAAGCTCACTTTTAAGTCAACTTGGACAAAAAGTACACAAGTATATGAAATTATATTCAACTTCAAAAGGTAATGCTAATCTCACAAATGTGTGAACGCATAGTGAATATAACTGTAGATATGTCAGCACTTTACATTAATCTGATGGCTGAGTAATCTGAATAACAGATTAAAAACAATAATAACCTATGTTGTTGAGCTCATGTGCCTATTTATTCAGGTTTTTGAATTAAAAATGTTGCTTTTAGCTATTTTGTTTAAATATGTTTCTTGATTCAAATGTGATTAAATGTGATTAACTGCAGGCCTAGCAATTAAGTCAATAAAAAAATGTAACTGAGCTCCTCCACCAATAATAATAATAACAATCGTGTTAATCATAGGGGATGAAAACTCTATTCACCTTAATCTTGCTTACATATTTATGAAAAACAACAACTTTGTGCTTTGTGCTAAAACAAATAATATCATTTTCAATCAAAATTTTCAATCAAAATGAAAAATGAAGCAGTGCACAAAATCTTCCACATGTCTGACAGGTTTGTGTTGCAGGTCTGGATGGTGGCGGACGCTCAGAAGCGATCCACACGGCGGGCCGAAATGAAAAGCGGATGCCTTTTTCAAAAAGCTGCTTCTCTCAGATATGACTTTTGGCCGAGCAGGAAGACGCTGGATGGCGGGAGATGGATTGTTTGGGTATTAACACAGTGTGAGGCCTGAGCGAGAGACGGTGCCAGAGTGTGGCTGGCAGCTTCATCACAGACTTGGGAAGTGAACAATCTGTAGTGTGACTGTTCTGATTTATACAGAACAGCTGTCAAGGGGAGTAGAATCATAACACATAAGGAGAAGTGAATTTCAGCAAACAGCGGCATTTTTTATTTTATTTTTTAAAGTTTCTGCCATCACTGTTGGAGAACAATTTTTTTCTTTCTAGCCCTGCGTTCTGGAGCCCATGTCCATGCTGTGGGGAACACAGAGGGGGAGCAAGAAGTGGAATCCCAGGCCGGCACCAGTGTTTATTATCGGTGTCCCAGTAATATAACCAGCTCTCTGCGGAGGCCCTTTCAGCTTCCCTTTCCTTCCAAATCTCAGCCAGAAATGAGGCCATCATTAGCTGTTTTGAAGAGAAGCGTGCCACAGCCTGGAGAGAGAAAAGAGAAAACAGAGAAGGAGCCAGATTGGCACCATCAACAAGGACTTCTTTTCTAATACCTTCTTTCTTATTTTCAGTTTGGCTCACACTCTTCAAGAGAAATGGTCATATTGCCATTTATGTGCTAATTAACACAGTATGAAGACATTCTTAGCCCAGCACTTGTTTGGAACATCAGCTTTACAATCTGACAATGAAACGAAGGCCGCTCATCTCTCCCCTACAGAAACCTGAGACATGCAGGGGCCAGTGGGGCCATATCTCAGCCGCCCATCTCTGCATTCACTCAACCAGCCAATTATCCATATATCTACATCAGACCATTTACAGAAAACAGTGGCGTCTCATTATCTAGCTGTAAGGTAAGCCTGTTCATGTGATATTGTTGTACCCCTTCAGTATTTCCTGGATGTATCAAGAAAATTGTTACCATAAATTGTTACAATACATCCCTGTACTGGCTGCTTTGCAAACAACAGCCAAGTGTAGAGTAGCTTTGCCTCCAAGGGTTTTAACTTGATAAGCTACATTTTCTTTTGAATATTGTAATGCTTTCCAAAAAAATCCAAAAGACAAATTTTCCACAAATAGTTTGGAGTTACATCTCTCAGACAACAAAATGCACCAATAATGAATGAATAGGTGGGTGTACACTGTGTTTTTGTTTATTTGTTTGTTTATATAAGGATCCTCATTAGTCTTTACTCTAATATAGACTTTCTCAGGTCCATGTCAGTTTTACTATAAGAGTCCATTATAAACATTCTTAAAAAGACAAAGGTATTTCTTAAGACACAAACAAAGTTAAATTAAACATAAAATTCAAATCACTTAAATTTAAATAATTTACAAACATTACAGAAAGACATGAGAAAATACCTCACCACACAAACCTTTTCAGCCATACCAGAACTTAAAATATACTGAAAGATAAGTACAACAATAACAAACTACAAATATAAATTTAAACATTCTATCAGGTCAATATTAAATCATTCTCCAATATAGATTTTCAAAGAATTAAAAAATTTTTTTTACATGATCAACCATCAATGTCATTTTAGAAGGCAACATATTCCAAAAGGAAACAGGTCTGCACACAGCTGTTTGCTTGTTTCAGAGCGTTGGTTCGAGGCAGAGGTCATGTGGAAGTGACAGCAGAGGTTCATCTTGCATTAAAACAATGTGTGTTGTAGGTGGATAACAACAGAAGAACCAAACGGTTCAAATTTTATGCACAGAGAAAAGAAGACATGGTAGTCTGTCACAGACTTTCATCCAGGACAGGCGCTGATGCATAAAATGAACATTAGTTTTAAAATGACATCCAAGTGCTAAGTGATAAACCTGTAGTTTATCCAGACGTTTGTTGGAAGCACTTGACCAAAAAGCAGAACCATTCAAGTTGACACAGGACCAAAGGTTGTATTACAAATGTTCTTGTTTCCAGAGACATAAAATGCTCCTTATGTCAGATTATTGTGATATTTCTGCTAATTTTAGTCACCATCTTATTAATTTGTTTAGACCATGATTGAATTTCATCTATTATGACACCCAATAACTTAACTTCTTTAACTTGGTGTATTAATTGCTTTTGTACAGAAAAAAATCTAACTTTTGACCAAACACTTTGTTTTTGAAGCATTCCGGTTTAACTTGTTGTCCCACTCTGAAATAGCCTGCCACTCATGTTGTATTACGGTATTTACTTTTTCAACACTATCAGAAGACACATACATAAATAGTTTTGTCATCAGCATATAGGGTTATGGATGTCTTGTCTAGTACAAAAGACATGTCATTTACAAATATACTATAAAGCAGAGGACCCGTCAGATACGTTGTGTAATTCCGCATGTTATATGATTTGAACAAATTCCATTAAACGTAACACATTGATGAGTGCATTAACACTGATATCACCTTTTTTTTCTTTCAAAAGAATTTAAGCCAGATTTGTTTTTACATGGTGCCTCATGTACTTCACAATTTACAATCACAGTTCCTCTTCTTTCTCCTTCTGCTGAAGCTATGTTCAGTGTCACTAAGACCTGTTGAAGCCCCCCCCCCCCTCTGCCAATATAACAAACACGTGCAGAATTCAGATCATTCTGGCTGTACTTGAACTCCCCACAGCCACTCTTCCTTATAGTCCATTTTAATTAGGCAGAGTTGGGCCAACACTCGATACGCTGCCATGGCAGAGTCACTTGAACTGTAAACCACACTGGCAGTTTATGAGTTTCCACTTTCCTGGATTTAATTATAAACTCTGAGTTGCCTGAGATTTTGCAGAAAAACATGTTACAATGTTTTATGTTTTAGACTTCACTGTAGGACAAGAGAGATCACTACAAACATTAAGGAAGAGCAGGTCAGGGAGGACTGTCTGCATCAGTTTAAATCTTATTTTTCACTTTGAAGCAGGCTCCTTTAACTACAGACCAGCTTGGTGTCTTCAACAGATTGGATTTAACCAGTTAAACCAGTTCATCTAAATCTCACCACAGTACAGGATCTATTCACAGCTCCTCAGCCGATGAAGCTTCATTTCTATGAATCATATTAATCACTTAATCTTATTGGCACTACTTCCCAACCGCAGACAACCATGTTTTTATTGTGTTTAGTCTCTGTGACAGTTTAGATTTAGATTTGTGATGCATCAGAATTTCAGGGATGACCTGCGTCACTCTAGCAGTCCTTAACTAAAGTCATTTTCAATCAATTAGAATATTTATGAAAAGTTGATGTATTTCAGTAACTCAGCTCACAAGTTAAACACCATACACATTAATTGTCCACAAACAGTTTTAAAGCTTTTATTTGTTAATGATGATGATTTGTTGTTTACAGCTAATGAAAACAACTTAATGCAGAACTGTGGGTCTAATGAAAAATATGTTTAATACCTGCCTATGTTGTTTTCAAAAATCTGACACATGAGCCTCATCGGAACCCATATTCTAATTTATTGAATATGAATGTAAATGTTGATGTGAGATGGAGATAATTCAGATGGCCCTAATATTAATTCAATAACCAGTTTAACGTTACCTGGGACATTCACAGCAGGAGACGCTGCGCTCCATGAGCCCCAAATGCAGCAATCAATGTTACTGGCCAGTTCACACCAGCTTCTAACAATTTAACTGCATTTACTTATTACAGTCGATTTCAACAAGCTTGGTGAGATTATGTAAAACTTCACCATCCTAAATCAATTTCACACCCAGAAGTCAGATAGCTTTTAGCAACTTTACCTTACCTCAATGTGTTTTTTTAGATTCAACTGTGCTTTCAGGAAGGCAAAGATGGCACCACAATATTTGATTACTTTCAAACTTACAAACAAATCAATAAACCACAATGCAACTTGGACGTAACGTGTAACACAACACTTTATAGAAATGTAGTGAAAGAGAAAGTACAGATACTTACTGTAAAATGTAGTGGAGTAAAAGTCAAAAGTACCCACAATTAAATCTACTTATGTGCATGTGTACTATAGGTCAAGTACACATGAATGAAAAATGTACATAAGCACAGAAACACAGTACTTGTACTGCTTTACATCCCAACACTGATTACATGTCACACTGCTCAAATACACACTTCTGAGGTGAATTAAGATTTAATAAACTCAAGGGAAGAAAACTACAAAACCCTACAGATATCATGGAAGGTGAACAACAGAGAGTCAGACAATGACTTAACTGGTGTATAAATACAGACAGAAGTGAAAAGTGGGACAAGGAACAGGTGAGTCTGATTTACTGAAAGTAGGAACAGCTGCAACTGGATGAAATAAAGTCAGGACAAGGAGGGCTGATGAAACAATCAGTTAACAGATCATCAGTTTAACATCAAAATTTACTAAAAAGCAAATGAAACGTTAACATCAAACATCCCAAAGCTCACAGATTATAACAGCTGGCATGTTCCTTTAATTACCACACCAGTCATATTGATGAGTCTTATTCCGATGATCCTGTCGGAACCTTTGACCTCTGGTGAGGTCAAAGCATCACACTCTCTCTCTGACCTGGGTCTGCTGGGAGGCAGGCAGCAGCCTGACAATGTTTTCTTTCTTACTGCAAAATGATGGATCTAAACTGCTTTGGAAATAACCTGTTAGCCTTTCCAAGACTGATTGTTGCCTCACCAGTACCATTGCTGATGTCTTTCAGTATTTGCATTGTGTTATCACACACCTGGATGCTGGAGGGAAATGACTTGTATGAGAAAGTGGATGTGAATGTTGGAATCGAGCTCAACATGTTTTGTATCAGAGTCTGTTTGGGTTCTGGGGTTCAGATGTCTCAGACAGGGCAAGGTTCTGGTTTTAGACAGAGGCAGGAAGTTCAAACAAAATCATCAATTCTGTTTCCTCTTTGGCCTTAGGGGTGCACTGTGGCAGCAGGGGGGTCAAAAGGTCAGGAGGCAGAGGCAAGCTGTGTTGGGTTTGGTAGCCCCTTTGGTGACACAGGTCCCTAAAAAAACCCAGCGGGTCAGAAGTGTCCTGTTACTGCTTTGTGAATGAAGATGAGTGAAGTGGGGTCAGAGGTCAGCAAAGCTTCCTTCTCAGCATAGCCTAAACAAGACTGAAGAAGGTAAGATCTAGCAGATCTGTTTCAGGTTATTTTTTTCCTCCTGAAGGCCTTGTGGGCTTCCGTACCAACCGAGGAGCAGCAGCAGCACAGGTCAGACATCAGGGCATCACCGACTCCCTGTGTGGCAGGAAAAAACGCTTCAGCTTCAGTTTTATGAGCAGTGTCAGGAATCCAGGCTTCCAGTCCTTCACTTCAAAGCTTTCTCAGTTTTTGGAATTTCTAGTCTTACCCATTTCATTTTGATCCACTTCCCTGATTAAGGAAGCTGCAGGCTGACAGAAATCCTTTGTTCTTTGCTACTCCTGGTTTGAGGAGAAGATATGTGGTAATGTTCTGAAGACATTTTCAGTTTCCCTAGATGTCTCCCTCACTAAGCTCGGCTCCACATTAAAGGACTCTTTGTAGAGGCACTTAAAGAGGGGATACAGGTCATCTGACCTTCACTAGCTGCATTTTCTTTACCCATAGAATTGTGTAAATTGAAATTACTAAAATAAATTTGCTGAATGGAAACAAGTCAGTTTTTTCAATAAGAATTTTTATCCTATCAAAAGTTAATAGCAGGGAAAAGAAAATGATTAGCCACATCTGCTAGACCAGATGTATCTTCTGGAAAGCAAACAGAGAGTTAACAGCACAATAATAAGAGTAAATGATGCAAATTAACTGTAAAAATTTTAATTCACAAGATCACCTCATTGCACCTCACTGCTGATTAAGTTTTTTAACAGGAGACCATGGTCTTGAATGAAAACTGTAAGTCTGCATCGGGGAGGGTATTTCATGTTGTGAGATAAACAGACAAGATAACCCTTGTATGTTTGTTAGTGCTCTTGCAGGGAATGGGTGTATTCTGAAGAACGGTCCAGTTAAAGTCCACACCTCCACTTCACTGCAATAATGTCCAGAAACTTCAGAGTACTGTGCAAAAAGCTAATACTGCATAGCTTGATAAACTGGAGCAGTGCTGTGGACATTGTCAATGTAACCATGGTGATTCATCACCAGGGTCTATCATTAGGAAGAACAATGTGAATTACTTTTTGGGCTCTAGTTATGCAGATAAATTCAGCTAAGGGGTTAGCTGGTGCTGACACACACACACACACCCACACCCCTCAACACACACACACCCACTCTTGACTCCATGTACCTCATCCAAATGACCTGAAAACCTCTGGATACCACTAATACATTCAGCCTCACCACCAACTGTAGCTGGCTGTATTTGCTTAATCCATTTAATCTGTTTAATAGTTCTCCAGGGAGGGGCCCCGAGGGCTTCAGGGGACCCTGACTGGGTGTGATGTCATCTGCTGCTTAACTGGGCTTTGCCTCTAAGTGCTTTCCAGCATGTTTGGAGATCAAAAGGTGCACTCGCCAGAGCAGCTTTAATCACCTCCTCTGCTAGGGGCAGGTGTGTGTGGATGAGGTATCAGCGGTGTGATGCGGATATGCAAAGGGTTGCTGGCATTTCCAAAGATAGCCAGGCTGACATTTCTATTGACTTTGATGTTGATAATCCCTCACAAGTTCCCCAAAGCTAACTGATATTTTCTGTGTGTGTTTGTGTTGCTTGTGAGGCTCAACCTGCCTGTAGAGTTGCTGGCAGGTTGTTTGGTTACAATCAGCTTTATCACTGTTTACCTATAAAAAGGTTGCAGACTTGAATATGAAATTAATTTTTTTAACATTCAAGGTGAAAATTGAGAAAAAGATCAACAATGTTATGTTTTTGTTTTTTTTATGTTTATTTACCGTCTTTGATCCTCATGATGTTTCCACGGATCGCTCCAGTGTGATGTCACGGTTTGAAGAGCACTTTACTGCTCAGTTCTTGTTTGCTAAGATGAGAGACAGAGGAGGAATGTACTCTGTTGTGGTCTCTTGGTGGACTAAAGTCTGAGAGGTAAACTAATAAAATCACTCACACTGGGCATTGTTACCTAATGTGGACCAGATTGATTCTTTAGCTGTTTTCTTCTGTTTAACTTTTCGTCTGAAAAGGTTTTACTGGATCCTAGCAGCAGTGAATGAGGGGGAAGGGGGAAATATTGGATATTTGAGCATTAAATGTGTGTTTGTAACCTAAATGAATATTCACACACAAGCAGAGTCAGAATAGATGCAAACAGCGGTAACAATGCAGGATTGTAAGACATATTTTCTTCTCTTTTAGCTGTTTGTGCCATAACAAAGGTACATGCCACAGTAGCCAACCTTCATTCATCTGTGGTGAGTCTTGATGTGTTTCTTCTCTTTCTCACCAGATAAATCTCACTCTGCTTAAAGAAAGGGGCTGCAGGACTTTGTCTTCCACAGGCCTGTCTTTCCCTGGCCATTTTAAACACAACTGTTTAATTTCTCACCTCACCACCTTTTGGCATTTTAGGATTTATATTTCACTTTTTTGTACTCTAAAAGTAGCTCTGGATATAGTCTCTAGTAAAAAAAGAAACAAAACAACTCCATAATGTAAAAAAAAAAATCAATCAATCAATCAATATCAAAAGTAAATCAAGAAATAAACTGGAAATTGATTTTAAAAAATCAGTCCAACTTATCCAATACCTAGTTGCAGAGGAAACAGGTTATGCAGAAAAACCAAGAAATGTCTCTTTAGCCACACTCTCCAGTGGAGTGGAGTGAAGTTCTTTGGTTGAACGGGATATGGTAATGTTCTTAAGCTCATGATCCATATTTAAATTCCATGGGGGATGGTTGAAAATCAGACGTACTTGTAAATTAAGAGCCATATTTTTTCAGTTCGGTTTCTTGAACTCCTTCACTGTGTCAGACAGGAGCAGATCCATATATCCACATAACGCTCCATTTTGAAGGAAAAAATTAGTAACTCTCATTCAGAAAGGGAACAATGGATGTTCAAGTTGCATTGTGGCCGCCTACACTTTCCCTCTACCAACAAAGAAAGCCCATTCTTTCATTGCAGGGCAGGTTAACACCCCTGAAAGGTATCTGTTTTCCCAAGCCAAGGAGGAAATCCCAGAGCTTAATTTGGATATCAGCACAGACTATAATATACTGAGGGTTATGTTTAAGTGGATTACCTGTTGTTATGAAGACTTATTGCGCTGTTGGAAGAGTAATTATTCATCAGACTTGTGTTCTCCTCCCAAAGAGCACCACACAAGATTTCAACACTGAGTGTAGGAAGAGGTGGAGACTGTCTTCAGTTCTGAAATCCTGATGAGTTCTTCGCCACATTTAACCCCATTTAATTTCAAGTTTAAATTAAGTTTGTTAATTTCAAGATTTAAGTACTTGTTTAATATGATTCAAGAGGAGATAAATACAAGGCACAAAACAAGAGCTTCCTCTAGTCCAGGGGCCCCATGGGCACCCAGTGGTTCCCAAAGACCATATGAGTTAGTAGTGGAGCTGTTCCAAAAATAAATCAATCCATCCATCCATTATTTAACATGCTTATCCTTGAAGGGTCATGAGGGAGCAGGTGCCTATAACCAACAGAACAATCAGAGGTCTTAGTTTTTCAGTTTATGAAGATAATTTATGACTTTAATTTGAACCCCAACTCTCTACACATAAAGGTAAATTATTCCCTCATCAAACACTCACCCAGAGTGTTTCTTTGACTGATTTATGCATGTTTATAGGAAATACTGCAGTTTCCCATGGCAACGATTTGGGAACGCCTTAAAGCTGCAGTATGTAACTTTTATTTAAATAAAGAAAAAAATCGTATTTGTTAATATGATTTTTATTATTGCTATATTACACTGTCACACATGTGTAATATGTGTGATGCATATTACACATGTAATATTGCCCCATCCAGAAATGCAATACCAGTGAAAAACAACCAATCAGAGCCAGGAGGAGGGGCTAAGCTCTGTCAATCAACTTTGTGATTGACAGAGAGTGGAGAAACATTTCATTGTTACAGGAAAACTGTAACAGTGCTGTAACCAGCTGTAACATTCGTGACAGCATCCGCTGTGGTGAACCAGCTGTAGCATAGCAGAGAGAGTGGGAGGCTGAGAGCAGCAGCGTCCATGAACATGATTGACAGCACTAAGACCCTCTTCTTGTCTCTGACTGGTTGCTTCTGACCGAGCGGTGTATTTCTGTAACTAGCGCTGGAAGAAAGAAGAGGAGCTAAAAAAAATGTCCCTGATTGTCTGTCTCATACCATACTGTATTTTATAAGAGTTACATTTACAAAATGTTTATATGTAATAAACCTGGTACAGACAATGCATGAATAAATGGTTCAAACAAGCTCATTAACAGATCACAAATGGTCCCAAACACAGCAGGAGGCAATACCAAAGAAAGAAAAGTTACAAGACTTTCCTATAACTCAACCAAAGTCCAGACAGCAGCCTGTTTTCAACTCTGAGGTGGTTTGTAAAACGATCTGTGAAAAAATAAACACTTTAGGAATTTGACCCGGTAAGTTTGAAACTAGCTTTTTGAAACAATGAAGAGGAGAGGAGTTTTTAATTTGATCAATCTGAAGTTTTTGAAAGTATTTAAATGTACAACAATAGGTAGGTTTGAATATGAATAACTATGAATGAGTGCCAAAAGCAATTAGCAACAAAACGAGTCATTTAGATCAAAGTCACCAAGTCGGGCCTGTCAGGAATCAAACCACTCATTAGAACGCAGCTTGAGCAGTCTGAATCACTGAGGCTCAGCTCCAGCTTGCTCTAAGCCTGCTCTGTTTGGAACAGTTTTAAGCATTATCAATACAAAAAAACATAATCAAATACACAATGAAAAACAATATTTAAATTACTTTATTCAAAATTATTTATTTCTGCCCACACACCTGAACCGTTCTTTGGAACAGGAGAATCTGCAGTGCTCAGCGGAGAACGAAGGAGGTCACGGCATGGCAGCACCACTGGCAGGAACAAGAGGAAAGTTATAGAGTGGTTTTGGAGTGGAGGTCTATCTGAAGCTGTGACTTGTTCTCTCTCTGTGAAAAGAAAGCAGAAGTGGTTCAGTTTAGCTAGCAGCTGTAAAGACCAACTTGTCTCAGTCTAGCATCCTTGGCCTGTTCCACGCAGGCCAGTCGTGTGAAGCTGCTTCCAACACAATAGTAGTGGCATCAGCATCAGTTCAGAGACAGCATCTCTGCTCAGAGAATGTATAACTCAAAGACTCCTTCTACAGGATTATAAAATGTCCAGGGTCATGACCTATTCGTTTGACCAGGATACAGTAACTGGGTGCTCAAAGAGTAGAATGAATATTTATTTCAATTCTCCACCAGCAAAGAAAGTGGGGGTTATGGAGGTCTAGGTACATAGGTCCTGTCTGACCTATGACTAGGACATAGGTCAGACAGGACAGAAAAGGCAGGAAAGGCAGGAAGTCCTTCCTCTGGCAGTTATATACTTCCTATGACGTCACAGAGTTTCCTTTCTTTTAAGGTTTTCAAGGTCTAATGGCCTTTATTGAACAATTCATTTATTGAAATAGGGAAGAGAGAGAAGGGGAAGAGATGCAGCATTTGGCCCGAGACCGGAAATCAAACCCAAGACAGCGTGTGGAGGACTACAGCCTCTGAACATGATGCCGGTTCTCTACCAACGAAAATAACATGGAGTTTCCTTTCCTGAAACTTCTCCTCTTCCTCCTCCTAGAACAAGAAGTGGTTTAATGCAGTACATTCTGAGATCAACAGTTGCTATAATGGTCTCTTTGTTCCTTGTATGTAGTTCAGTCCTTCATGGCTGGGTCCCAGCAGACGGTACATGTCAGAACCGTAATGTTCCTGAAGGCAACTGGTCTATTCAGGACAGCCAGGAAGCCTGCAGAGAATCATCCAGCTCATGTTTGCTTTGTGAATCAGCAACAGGGAACAAAGTACAGAATGGTGTTTATTTCTGTCAGAGGTTAATGGATAAGTAGTCAACCCTGCAGGATTGTGAACAAATAAATATTTATGAGGTCACTTCCTGTCACAGAGGCCTGGAATCATTACCACTTTATAAAAACAGCCTTTCTGACCATCCTGCCATTTCACTGGGTAAATGAGTGATATGGCAGGTTGTCAAGTTCTGATCATATCAAGGTTACTACATTTAACTAAGTCTAATTAAATAATGAAAACTAAAATTGAGAAACATTTCCGTAAACTGAAATACACTAAAATGGACTGGAACGACGTTGTCCTTTATAAACTAAAATGTACTGAAATTATACATATAATATCCTTCGTTTTCATGTTTGTGAATCTATTTATCAGCCATTCAAACTGATGTGAAATAAAAAAAAAAGTATACCCAAATTAAACCCAAAAATATGTTATCCTCAGAGTATTATAATATTATGTCAGCTGCATAATTATAATTCAGATGAACCGTCACCAGTAAAAGACGGACTGATTATGTACAGAAATCTGATATTTTCAGCTGCTTCCATTCACTACCTCTGTGTTTCATGCACCGCCACATGACTTGGTAATATTAACGATTCTATTGACTGTTGTTTGATGATTTAGGAGTACTGTTTGTCTGAGTAACAATGGTAAGGACCAGAGTAGAAATCAGGTCTACCTGAATGTTGACAGACTTTTAGTTTTCATTTTATTTTCTACTGTTTCAAATGACATGAAGGTCAGGCCTGTCATAGAGAGCAGTTCTATCTAGTAGCTCTACTACTGACAGAGCTTACTGAACAAATCACCAAAAAATGTTTTACTTCTGAAGCCACATTCAAATTGGAGACTGTCCAGTCACATGGAAGTGAGGTCGTAAATGCCTCTGTGATACATACATTACTCTTTATGTCACAAAGTTCAGCCTGATAGCAGTAAGAGCTTGTCTGTGCATGCCTACTGCTGTCTGTCGGTCTGCCTTCCGTTGTTTGGGCTGAGTGAACAGGTGTTGGAATCAGTCAGTGGCCGATGCAGCCTGAAGAGAAGGGGCCTAAACAAAGACGAGTGGTTTGTGAGACAGGTTATCTCCTGCTGGAGGAAGTCCTCTCATGTGATATGCTGACGCCCAGCATCCACCACTCACCCCAGGCAGCCATGTCCCCCCAACCCAAACATACACACAGACCATTGACTCTTCCAATGTGCTGTTTCAATTTCCATGACTCAAGTAACTACTTAACTACAAGAGTGAAAACATTTTTGGTGCATTTCGCTCAACTTATTAACTGATAAAAGGGCCATGATTTTGAATCCATAAGTGAAATTGCAGATAAAATGATTTATTTTAGTAGCATAAATAAGACCAAGTAGCCAGGGCAGGATTTAGGAGGATGTGAGCCCCTGGGTTAGAGCCAGGTTTAATGCCCTGCCCACACATGTTTCTTTCACTCATGCAAAATAAAGTAAATTGATAGTTGGGTAAACCCACACATCAGTGGGAGCGAACTGATGCATGGTCGATTTAAAGCGTCCTCTGGCAGGTGGCTCCATGTTGTTCCTGTGTCTTAAATAGGTTCCTTTCATGTGACGTCACATGGCTGTACTATGAGAGTGCAGATACAGAGAGAGAGCTGAGGACCTGCTTTCAAAAGAAAAAAAGAGGCTAACGTTGCCCTTATAGAGGGTTCCTTGTTTGTTGACATTATAGCCACAACTGCTAGCACCTAGCATCTCCACTTATAAAATAGTAAAAGAAATAAGACTCACTATGGTGAACACCAAACCTGGAGCCATTTGGTACCGATGCTCTGGACCCCCTGCTGACTTGTATCTCAGACTGTTTGAGTTCGGTCACACCCAATCAGTGGGAGCGAATTGATTAATTTATTTTCTTGTATTTTTGTATTGTATTGATTTAATGTGCCTCAATAAGGAGTCTCTGCAACGGTTGCCTTCACTGACACTTTACTTCCCTCCATCCATCTGAAATCGTGCCATGTCATCAACTTCTCATCAAAATCACACGACTGAACATTTTGTAGACTGTAAATTATTCTCTTATACTTCTGAATAAAAATGCTAAATACTGGTTCATTTTTGGGTCACTTGGGAATTACATTGAGTAGAGGGCATATCATTTACAAACAACTTCTGAGTACCGTATTTTCCGCACTATAAGGCACACCGCATTATAAGGCACACCTTCAATGAATGACCTATTTTAAAACTTTTTCATATATAAGGCGCACCGCATTATAAGGCGCATAGAATAGACGCTACAGTAGGCTGAGGTTACGTTATGCATCCATTAGAAGGAGCTGCGCTAAAGGGAATGTCAACAAAACAGTCAGATAGGTCAGTCAAACTTTATTAATAGATTACAAACCAGCGTCATACGATAAAACATATGACAGAAATAAGGCATTACAATTGGAAATAGTAACACAAATAGCAGCTGCATCTAATTAACCGAGCTTAATAGCTTA
>CAEGAG010251873.1:0-13359 GCA_903067065.1 Brachyrhaphis terrabensis
ATATATATATATATATATATATATATATATATATTAATTACAATTATATTTATAGATAGTTTATGTGGCAGACCAATCCAAAATAGTGTATAATTACCAAGATAAAAGAAAATAATAAATGCTTTTCACAATATTTTAGAAATAAAAAACAAACTCGTGGCATGATTTTGTTTTCAACCCTTCTGAGTGATGACTTTGCAGAAACATCTTTTCCTGCAGTAACAGCTGTCTCTCTTATGTGTGTGTGTCTACCAGCTTTGCACAGCTAAAGACAAACGTTTTTGCAAATTCATCCTCACAAGAAAGCTCATACTAATACACTAAGCAATGTTCATGTCTTGCCAGTTTCTCGATTACATTTTGGTCTGGCTCTCGACTCAACCTTTCTAACAGATGGATATTGCTTGATCTAAAACAAGTGGGGTCTGACCACATGTGTGAAGTAAAGAATTCTCGCAGAACGCTGCTGCTATCATATTTCATCATAAAGATATTGTTTTTTGGGGAAAGACAGTGCCACAGACAGTGTTGTACGTACATATAATAAAAAAATTCTAAATTGGTCTCAGTTTAGAATATATATATAAAAAAACAAAACAGGTTTTTTTTCTTAGTTTTTTTTTTCTCAGCTAAGGTAAATTTAGGCTACAAACTTGTAAATAAAAGCTTAACAATCTCTAGCTGGACATTTGATTACAGTGAACCATTTGAGTCTTGAACTGCAGCGTGACACTATGGTTTGTTCTGTTGCTGTGTAGCAAGAAGGTCCTGCTTTCAAATTCTACCCTGGGCTCTCGTCCATGGAGGTGCATGTTCTCCCAGTGCATTATACGGTTCTCTCAGGGTCTTTGGATTTCCTCTGACAGTTCAGGCATATAAATGTTAGGTTAAATTGTCTCTAAATTACCCCTCAGTCTGAGTGTGGGTGCATGGTTATTTGTTTTGTGTGTTGCCCGGTGACCAACTGGGGACCTTCCTAGGGTCGTGTACTGACTGCTGGAGATAGGAAGCAACACATCATGGCCCTGCATGTACAAGCTTGTATAAATGATGGATGGATTTTGAACACTATAGTCTCTTTAATTTTATATTATTAATGTCCATTGCTAAGGAGATGATTGTTTAGATTACAGGCTTCAGTAACTCCAGATGCAATAAATACCAAATGCAAATCCTGACCAGGCACTCGGTGGGGTGCAAATGCATGGCTGTGTTGACCATTTCTGCGTGTGTCCCACGTTTCCCATATTCTGTCTGAAACTACAAACTGTGAAGCTTTTTTTTTTCCAGTGATGACTTTTTCTTTGCCACTGTTATGCAATGTCCAGATTTGAAGAGTGCATTACTAAGAGATGTATCATAAAACAAAATCTAATCCCGATGTTAATCTTCTGCACAACCTTATGCTTTTGTTCTCCAATAATCCCAAACAAACTTCTAATCAATAATTATTTCTAAGGAAAATTTCTTCAATCTCTTCTGGATTTTGGGAATCAGAATAAAGAGGGCTGAATACAAATCTATGCCCTACTTTTTGGCAATTCTGCACTATTTTTACTATGTAAAAATAGTAAAACTCCCAATAAAATACATGGAATTCAGTAGTTATAGTTGATAAAATCTGAATATCTTAAATGTATCTAAATAGGCCCTATAATGATGCATCTTGTGTGTCTGTATTTTTAAGCTGAACATTCTAAAAATGTAATTCTAGTTGAGATTTAAGACTTTGTCCACAAGAGGGTGCTGTGGTCTAGAGTACCTCTCCTCTAAAGAATAGGTTCTATAAACAAGTTACATGATGATGAAGGGTCTTCATGTGATCATCAGCTTTAGGAAGCACAGGCTTTATTTCTTTCACCTAGAATTTTGACCTGTTTAGTTAAAAATGTGTGTTATTTCTTATAAAATAAATTAGATTTCTCATTCACAATAAAAAGCCTGAACAATGTGTCTGATTTTTGATACAATCAATTTTTTTGATACAAAAAAATTTATTTTTGATACAATTTTGATTTTAGATTAACTAAAATCTTCTGAAGTCACTTGAATAATTCTAAACACTGTGACAGAAAAGTGTTTTTTTTTTTTTATCTTAAAAGCAGATAAAATAAATGCTGAAAAAAAGACTATTTGATATTTTCATGGAAATTTTTTTTTAATGAGACTAAATTGTTCAAAACTAATCTTAGACGTGAATTAGTTCTTAAAATATTTAGTGGGTGTTTATGTCTGTATTCAGATAATTACTAAAGTACAGACGTCTCCATTAAGACTCATGAACTAACAGAAAAATATCTGTGTTGAAATAAGTCATTCTGCAGAGTGTGTATACGCTGCACTGAACAAGAAGAGGGCATTTAGGGCTTTTTTGTTAGTTATTCATTTATAACTCAGATTTTTTTCTGCTTGACGCAACCATGTTTTCAGCATAAATGGCCTATTCAACTGAAGTTCCTCTGGGAGCATAGACAAGTGTTTCCTAATATTATGTAGTAGCTATTCATGTAAAAATACTTTCCTGTTATGTTTTCAGTTTAAATACTTTATGTAATAATCTCTAAGTCAGGAAGTCTGCCTTGTGCTGCTCAGGCTGGAGCCGCTGGAACAACGGATGAGAATGACGAGGTCCCTTCAGGGAAGGATGTCAGCGTGGCCTACTGCTCCCTGGCTGAGATCTACTTAACAGACCTCTGGTACCGCAGCAGAACAACCTGCACTGCTGACAACCAGAAATACTCTCTCACATTTTAGTCATTTCTGATAACTCCACATTTGGTTCTTTCTGCTTCTCTGATCGTAGCATGGAGGAGGGAGCTGCAGACAAGTGCCGAGAGTTCATTGAAAAAGCTTTACAGTATCACCATGACAACCCAGAGGCTCTCCAGCTTATGGCCAGTTACCTGTTTAGTACAGAGAGAAACCAGGTCAGTCCACGCACTCACACAGGGACTCCAGATGAATTATCGCCACATTAAAGCAGGAATCTGCCGAGTTAATTATTCTGAGCAGATTGAATTGTATGCCATTAATCAGCAGATGGACACTTACGTTAACACGCACACACAGATGGGTAAAGTCAATAGGAATGTTAATTACTGGGCAGATCATTGAGGTCATGTAGTCATCTGATAAATTGAAAGAGATGAGGAAGCATGTTGGACTCAGTTTCGGAGAAAACTGCTACATCAACCTTACAGTTTTATCCTGGAAGAACATAGAGGATTTGTGTAAACTAAATGAACCCATAATTATATGTCTTAAAAATAATATAGTAATAAATCCATCACCCAACCTCCTGCAGTGTGAGGTATTTAATAAATATATTATTTATTCATAAATCAATGTTGTAAATTAATTGATTGCGAACATACATTATTGAAACAATGTAATTTGTGACTGAATATTTCTGTATTCATACATGAAAATGTTGTGTTACATAGCTGAAATAATATTTCTTGAAAATTTCCTTTTACCATTTTTTTTTACTAAAAACTTACAAGTGCAGTAAAACTCTTGTAGATATGCACTGCTCACGTTTTCCTGATTAGTGACAATTTCTGATTTTCTTTGAGGTTTAATGTACCCTATCTGGTTATAATTTTATTTTAACATATCCATTGATCATATAGATTGAAACTAAAACATATTCTAAATCAATCAAAGTCTTTATTTTTAGTTATATTGTAAAGAATATCCATGATTATTTTACACTTTAGTGATGTAGGTGACAAAACATTTTTTTTTTTCTTACTCCTAGAGAAGCTGAAAGCTACGACACATGCTAGAGAAACTGCATGTTGCTCTAGCATGTGTCGTAGCTTTTAAATTAGTAAAAACTTATCTTTAGTTACAGAAAACAGTCTTTCGTCGCCTCCTCTGGCAAGGCACATTCTCATTTCGTTAATGTTCTGAAATCACAAACTCTTGACCGCAGCAGGAGGTTGATTAGTTATCACTGTGGGTTATCATGGGTTAAAATTAACAATAAAGATTAAAGAGGAGCATTGGCATTCTATCTTCCATCTATGTCACGATGGATTCCTGTGAGTTAATGGAGTTTTAACGAAGCATGAAAGTAACATTTTAATTATAGCTCACGTAGCTTTTTCACTATGTTGTTCCATTTAGCCGTGTCGAGAGCAGGAAACAGCCCTGAGCTTCAAATATGATCTAGATTCAACAGGTTTGAGTAAGTTTTCAACAAGCTCTCAAATCGTTCATCTTTAAATTGTTGAGAAGTAGTCAAGAGTTCAACCAATGCAGTACCAGATGAAGCCTTTAGGGATCAGGCTTGCCCCAGTTTTTTTTTAGCTATCCATACATCCTCAGACCAACATTTATTTTTTGTTTATTTTTTTCAGCTAAGCTGCTTTGATTATTATTTGCAATAATTAAATTAAATCATAATAATTGGTCATTAATGTCTATGGAGAATCAATTAACCAGTGTGTAATACAAGAATATTTGCATTTTTTATGTTCGTAGAAGACATATCTAAAGGATTTTACACAAATTGATCATCACATGGATCTTTCATTTGTTTTTAGGAAGGGAAGGAATACCTGTTGAAAAGTGTTGGGATGTGGTTACCTGCACAGAAGCAAAGTGCAGCTTCCTCTACAACAGAAGAAGAAACACAAGTAAGCTTGTTTTCTGGTTGCTATTTCTCTCACTGCCACAAATAATATTCAGGTTAAGAAATGCACTGATCAGAATTTTGTGGCCAAGTTCAGATCTCTGGCTTTGATGTTAATCTTAACATTTTAAGCCTTTTTTTAACAGCCTTTAAAATAAAAAAAGCATTATCACAGAGGCCACTTTTTAATGTAACTTTAGCATCTATACGTTTTTTTATTAGCAGTCAGAACTTTTGGGGCCCTTAGCAGGCGGCAGTGACTCAGGTAGTAGAGCAGATGGCCATGGCCCCAGAGGCTCCCCATTCGAATCCTGTTCCTACCTGGGGATAATCAGGGGTTTGCGTAGGGAATGGCATTTGGTCTTTACAAAAATCTGCCAAGTCCGTATGGAGGCAGCTGCTGTACTGTGTCAATCCGTTAGAGAGAAGTGCCGAAAGGACAACAGCATCACTTAGCGAACTTAGCCTTACAGAAACACTAGTTTATTCCCTGGACAATGCAGTTGCTTAGCTTAACTCTAAGATTTCCAAAAGCTGCCAAAATTTTCAAATCCAATGTCTTTAATAGTATCATAAGTTTAAAAGCTCAAAATAATAAACTAGAGGAATTTTGCTTCACTCTTAGCCTCTTCAAACCTGTCTTATTAAGCTCCATGTTCCTCTGGACTTTACTATCGACAGCCACACTAAAGAGTGTGGCTGTTGGCAGCAGTGTAAAGAAATCTTAAGTTTTGCATCATTATTGGTGTGTGTATTGCGATGGCTCTAATTATTATTTCTACAAGACAACATAAGTCTTCCGATAGCCTCTTTCACTCTTTTTGCTTTCACTCTGGGGATTTTTCAAAGTTTTAAAGTTTACATAGGAATTCAATTGAATTAATTAGAATAATAAGGAATAGGCCTATAATTTAAACATGCATGTTTGTCCCTTAGCAAGAACTTATATATTGTAGCATAACGTTACTAAGCTAATTTTATGCAAGTACAGCTCAGAATATCTATGCTATTGCTCCATCACATGAACATCTCACACTGCTTTATGCATGAGTATTGGCCTGTGCATTTCTAAAACCTTGACCTTTCGAGGCCCTATATTTCAGCTCAGTGCAGAAAACTATTCAAGTCACAGAAATATGCCCATCAGCCACATGAAGTGATGAAGGTTTGGTGATAAATATATTGAATGCAAAGTATGCTTAACTTTAATTTTGCATGCATTTCTGCCCATAGCAAAACAATTTTTTGTATCTTACAGAGCACCCCTCCCCTTTGTCTTCTCCAGTCCAACAAACTAGCAAGAGCAGCAATTAGCAAACACCTGGAACTGCAAGTCTGCTGAGCTTATCATAGAAATTATTTCTCAGTCCAACGCTCCTAAGAACAGTTTTAGGCCCCATAATGATGACATGCTGAAGGCAGATTGTCTGAAAGAGTAGGAGCTTCTTAAAGATCGGGGTTTAAATAGGGGGTTTTCAACCGGGTTTTCACCCCCTATGTAAGCTTACTGCCATCTCCTTGTGTCTGAGTGTTATGGACAATCAAAAACCAGGAGGTTAATGCATAAGATGATTACAAACAGCTATGTCTCTACTTAATTTTTAAAAACAAATCCAGATATCTAAACTTTTTTTCACATAAAGTATTAAAACTGGTGATGATTTTATTCTGGGTTTTGTTTGTCCTTGCAGCCTTAGGGTGGTGTCTTAACTGAGCTCCTGACTCGCTGGTTAAGCTGGAAAACTGGTGGTATTTTGTCACTATCCAATTTTATTGGTGCATATTTATTCAGGTTTATTTCAAAAAGCCTTTTTAAACTAGTCTGGCTGTCACAGTGTGCTTTGCAGCGGACGTTAAGGACATCAGCAAAGATACGTATTTTTTTTAAAAAGTAGGAGATAATGAACTGGCGAACATTAAAAAATAAAAAAGATGAGACAAGCCCTTCACAAACGTGTGCTGTTAAGTCAAAGTGCGTGAAAAAAACTGATATGAAAGGCAGCACCGGGAGTCACTCTAATGGGGAAAAATAATGGCTGCAGTGCTAGATTTTAATATCCCCAAATAAATTATATCAGGGTTCATTTAAAAAAAGAATAATGTGATACAGGAAAGGGTTTTGTGATGATTTGGTAGAACAAACCCCCTGTGACTCCACAGTTATGACTCTTATCTTCACCTGCAGGTTGATCCGAACTCAGCCTGCTGACACTTTGACTGAGATTAACAGCCATGCAGCTGCGGAGCATTTTGCAGCCTGAAATTGGATCGTGTTATTATCAGACAAAGGAAGGAAGAACTCTGTTTGATTTTTCTCGTGTAAACACTCCTCCAAAGGTGGTCACATTGTCCTTTATTATTATTTTCTGTTTTTTTTTGTTCTTTTTCCCACTTCCTCCAGAATGAAATCCCTCCGTACGAGTCTCGCATCACCACGGCCAAACTGCTTATCGAGTCAGAGGAGTATGAGGTAATGTGTTTGCAGTGTGTTGTGCTTGCACGCTCTGTTTTGGCCAGTCAGTGCGTGATTCGCGGCAGGAGGCCAGCCTGGCATTTCTTTATGTGTGTATGTGTGCTTTTCTTTCTGCTGAATAGCGCTGGAGGTGGGAAGGCCATGCCTGGTCTTTATGCCCTTCAGAGTTTAGTGTCAATAATTGAAGAGTGGTATTTACAGAGACGGGCTGGGGTGGGATGTGGGGGCTGCAGAAGGGAGGAGATGGAGGAGGAAAAATGGAGGGGGAAAAAAATCACAATGAACCTCTGTTTTGATGAATTGCTGCCATATCTTTGAAACAGCATACTCATCTGCTAAATCACTCATCAATTTCCAGTTTAAATGGCCTCAATTTCAGTGGCTCGCTGCCTTCAGTTCGGTACTGAACCTCCTAACAATCATTAACGCTTGAAGTCATTTGCTATGATTACTGCCACACCAACAGCATTGTAGCAATTTTCTGTTGTGATCCAATGATTAATTTCTAGTCAATCTTGTTGGGTGGTTTATGGTTATTACTGACAGGAAATGAGCACAGTGTCCCTTTTTTTTAAGTTTTTTTACTCTTCAACCCACACAGCTCAGCTGCAGTTACATCTTTGTGTAGGTGTGTGTGTGTGTGTGTGTGGGAGTGGAAATGGGAGTGGGAGATGTGCTGTCAGGTGCATCAGTGAAATGACAGCGTTTCAGTCCATAGTTTCTGACATGTCATTTGTCTTCATCCTCCTGTTGGTGTCATCAAGCCTGAAACCTGAGCCGCGGCTGTGCTCAGAGCTTTATAATGTCACATATTTTACCATATATACCAACATGGGTATGTATCCCAAGAGAATGCATTGTTCAGTCAAATTAGTCTTTGGCCACCAGAAGTCTGAAAGCTCAACTAACTTTATGTTAACTGAACATAAAGCTCAACTAACATAAAGTTAGTTGAGCTTTATGTTCTTTTAGGAGTCAAGCCCCAGACTCGATTTAGATGAAGTACGAGGGAACACGGTTTCTCATTGCTTCATGTTTTGCTGTGTAACATGTAGATGTGCTTTTATTAAAGGGTTCATACACAGTCTGGAAAAGTATAGAATTTACTTCAAGTATAAAAAAAATGTTGTATTTCCATTTACCGTCGTATACCTGTTTTCCTCTGTTTTTAATCCCATCCGTGTCCATCCATCTGTCTGTCAGTCCAGTTAGATCTGCTTGTCCATTCCTCCATCCACCCCTTGTTCTATTTGTTGCTTTATTTAATTCATCTGCATGTTATCCATCCATCTATATTATAGCTTAGTTTTTTCCCCCGTTTTTTTCAGTCTGTAATAACTGTTTCCTTCTGGTCTAAAATCTGACTGGTTTTCCAATCTGCAGATTTAGTGATGAAGACCTAAATCTAAGTTTCTTCTTCTTTAAATGCAAATAAGCTGCAACAACCTTTTGGCTTAGGATCAATAACACTGATGTTGTTTAATCTAAAAATTATGTTTTACTACCACTTTTTTGGCTCATAAATAGACTTTAATTTTGTACATTCTCATTTATGTTGTTTCAAAAAAAAACCTGCATGTTACGGCTTGTGCCACATCGTCTCTGCCTGTGCAATATATTTTCTTGTTAGTAAGTTAGGGGAGAAATGTGTTTTTGTATTGCATGCTGGTGACAGATTCAATCTCCAAAAATGATTTTTTTCCCCCTTGTCTGTTGGTGTCAGACAGCACTTCATCAGCTGTGAACTCTTCAGTGGATGACAGTTTAAACAAGAAGCTAACACACCACCGACCTTTGGCTCAGTAAAATAACACCTCTGCTCCCATTACCTTTAAGGTTATACACTGCCTCGTCAAGAGGGAACTAAGCAGAAAAAAACAGAAAACAATCCACCAAATAGGTAAAAAGTCCTGCTTATAATACAAGTGCTTTGATCCAATTCTATAATTTAATTAAAATGTGCAACTTATGTAATGCGTACACATACTACAGAGTGACATATTTCAAGCCCTTATTTGCTTATTTTCATGATTATTGGTTAGAGCTAATGAACATCCTATATTTAAGTTCTCAGAAAATTAGAATATTACATTAGACCTTAAAAAAGAATTCCTATTGCAGAAATGTCCGTCTAATAAAAGTACAATCATGTAATTTACAGTATATACACTCAGTACGTGGACTTGGCTCTTTTTGCATGAAATATGCCATCAATAGGGTGTGGCGTTGAGATGGTCCATCTGGCTCTGCTGAGATGTTGAGAATAAGTTACTATAATAGCAACCTTCATCTCATCTGCATTTTTGGGTATTCTGTCTCTCATCATCTGTACTATATCTTATAAACTCTAGGGGGCTTAGGCCAGGCCAGTATCTTGACATAAAGTCCAATGGACCAACATAAGCAGATGACATGGTTCCCAAACTTATCCCTAACTTGAAGCTTGGTGGTGGACATCAAGCAGCTTGAATTCTGTACCTCTCCACTTTTCTTGTGGTCTCTGGTACCTTGATTGTCAAAAACAAGAATGACTTTGTCTTAAAACAGGATTTTGGTACACTGAGCAACAATTCAGACTTTCTTTCTCCTTCCCTCCAGTAAGACACTTTCAACTCTGGTGTTCAGTCATGGCTTACCACTAGGAGGGCGACATACTGTATGCATCACTTGTCCTAGATATGTCTCTATGTGGTGGTTCTTAACGCACCGACTCCAGATGCAGTCCTGGTTTAGCTTGTGCATCTTTTTCTTGTACACATTTTCCTTCCACACAACTTACCATTAATGTGCTTGGATGCAGCTCTTTGTAAACATCCAGATCCTTTGAGATCTTCGTGATGCCTATATCCAGCAGCCATTAAGGAAGTGGTAGGGTACACCCAAGACAGGTCACTAGGCAACCAACTTTCAACATTTTAATTTATTGAGATGCTCTTTGACATGATTGATATGAGTTGTACCATATTCCTGAAAAGCAACGTTAAGATACACATCCTGTATTTCTGGTATATATATTAAAAAAAACCTTCTTCTCTGCTTAGCTCAAAATGTTCTCGTCTATGAAGCAGACATATAAACTAAGCCAATTTTACTGAGAGAGGAGCATGATTGAATGCCAGGATTCAACTGGCTGAAACATCTATCGAGTCATTTAGGGAGGATAAAACATAATTTTCAGTCATTGATTGGCCACCCAAGATCTCTTGCTTCAACCCCATTAAGAAGATTTAAGATCTACTGAAGACTCCTCACAGCACACTGACTATGTCCTCATAAATACCAGAGCCAGACAAAAAGTTAATTCAGCTATAGACATAAAAATTGGTGTGTTAAATAAAACTAATGTTAAATGCAATGCTGTCAAAGGTAAAGATTTTTGTCCTCCTTTTTTTGCCCAGGAAGTGTGAAACAGTTAGAATTTTTAAGATGGGTTAAAAATATATTTTAAGATGGAGCTTTTACTTATTTTTGTTGACAGCACATTAAAACTCTCTAAAAATCACAAAAAGCTTATAAACAAGGGATTTGAATGACCGCTGGACCTGAAAATCAGCTATTCCAAAAATGTGGCATGGAAAAAGAACAAGAAAAAAGTTCTCCCACATGAGTGGATTTCACATTCTATGATCGTTGCTACTTAATTTGGGAAAGAAAGTGAGCCAAAAATACTTCTTCAAATCCGTTCCCCCCTTTTGATTCATTTCACAACATGAATGCATGCCAGAAATGTCATCTTTCACAGTGCTAATGGAATATGAGCTCAAAGATAATTACAGAGCTCTCTACATTTATTAGTGCCCCTGCTAAAAATGTGTTAAAAGCCATAAAATAAATTTTATTGCAGTAACATGTAATTTCACACTGATAATTTTAGACAAAGCAAACATTTAATTTAAACATATTATCAAAAGAAACAAACATGCCAAGAAATATATTTTTTAAACAAAATAACAGTTGCCACTTAATTGCACCACTACAAACTCCTGTGAAATAATTCAAACTAAAGCATTGTTGTTGTTTGTCCATAGTCTTTTTTCCTGGAATTTAAAAATGAAATGACAAAGCCTGTTTCTTACAGGAACTCTTTAAAATAAAAAACAATTTTAAGGCATGTTTCGCATCTTTGCCAGGTGTGAAAAAGACTGTGGATAGCGCAATAGTCCATCTTTATAAAGTAAATAAAGTGGCTGTTTTCATAATTGTTTTAAACCACATTTTTTAAATGTCTGAATTTTAGGTTCAGATATTTGCTTTTGGTCTATAACTGTAAAATTTAAAGAATAATACATTTACAGCATTTTAATCACTGGATTCAGAGTAATAAAACTGTGAAATTGTGGAAAACGTCAAGACATCCAACTGAAAAAGTGCATAACTTTCACCCCAAAGACACCATCACATCCAGTACAGAATAAAAGCCTTCATAACAAACACAAGTAAAATTCATAAACAGTTTTATATATTGTGATATAAATACAAGTCCAAGGCAAATACAGTTCTATTGCAATACAGTACCATATAATACATTGTGAAGGACCAACTGACCTGCATTTAATTGGGGGAAAAAAAAGTTTCTCTGTTTTTATAAGTGTCCTGCAGAGCTCCCTTCTTTCTCACTTATATTGACACACGCACACAAACACACAAATGTCATCATCATCATCCATCATTGCTGCTGATTTACTTGTCACACAGCAGACGGGGAAACGGGCAGCTACCTTTTCCTGACAGCCATTAAGGCATCTTTCAGTGCAGTTGTCACACAAGCTGGTGGATAGTATCGTACCTACTCACCTTGTCACTTGTGTTCACTTTTATTTATTTACTAAACGCTTCTGTCGTTAAATTTAGACTCTCGTGCTGCTTGTGTCTCCCATATTGCTCACGAGCAGAGTTTGCATAGACTCCTCCTAGATTAATTTACTTCGCTGTAGCTATCCCTGTTTGTGTGTGTGTCTGCATGTGTGTGAGCTATGGCGCGCCCTCACTTGTAAAGTGATTTGTCTTTCTCCAGTCTCTTCTGCACGCTCCAGTAAAATGATTCTGTTAAACAGCATTGCCTGAAGACGACACACAAACACACAAACTGCACTTGAGCACAATGAACATTATAAATGAGTTCCTCCCCAGAGTCCTGCTTTTTTTTTTTTGCTGTTGAAGTCTTGAAATAAAGAGGACAGCGTGATTGCATTGTTTTTAGTATTTGTGTGCATCTTGTTTTTGGTTTTTTTGCCCCTCCTTTCCAACTTTATCCCTCTTTTAATTTGTATCACTCCCTATTTTTCTCTTATCTTCACAGGAATATTAATCTTGTTGTTGTTTAGAGCGTGAAGCAGCTTAAAAAACTCTGAATCTTTAATCACTTGCCCCTGGGCTGACCAGTGTAGTTAAGAAGTTGGAGACGATATAATGGTTATCATTGCTCACTTGTTCTCGCTTCCAGATATATCTCTTGTTCTATTTTTGCTGCTCTAAAACTGCCTGCTCTGTCTGTTGTTTAATGCTCCAGCAGATCTTTTGTCCCATCTAATAGAATGAACTTTACAACATTTTGTCATGTTACAACAAACTTCAATGTTTTTTATTGAGATTTTATTTGGTAGCGTAACACAAAGTAGCAAATAGTTGCAAATATGTGTAAATAAAATGAATGCTACTTTGTAGTTTGTAGAACTACCGTTTTTTGCTATGAAGTGGCAGGCATATTTGCTTATTCTTATTACAAAATAGTTTTAAGCTCAGTCAGATTGGACAGAAAGCATCTCAGATTATTAAAATATTATTGTGTATCTGGGCACACACGTGAATGTGGTTTAATGTTCATTGTCGTGCTAGAAGTTGATCCTCAGTTCCAATCTCAGTTGTTTTACAATCTCTAGTAGAGCCTTGTTACAGAACCAATCCCTGTAGATCCTCCAGAGATGCTATGGGCCTCTTGGCTGCTTCTGTAATTAATCCTTTCCATATCCAACTTATTTAGGACGACTAAAATATTTCGGTAAGTTTTCAGGTTTGGGATAGTGTTCTATAACCCAATCCTCACTTAAACCTCTCCACATGTTACTCCTGATCTGTTTGCTGTGATTCTTTGTCTTCATGATGCGTTGCTCATCAATGTTCTCTAACAAACTGCTTAGGCCTTCATAGAACATCTGGATTTATACTGAGAAAAATTTACACCCAGGTGGACTCTATGTTCTCACAAGATGACTTGTTAGGTATTTGGTTTCTCTAGATATTATTTAGA
>CAEGAG010251941.1:0-10979 GCA_903067065.1 Brachyrhaphis terrabensis
CTACCCCATATGATCATTTTCTCCAAATATCAGATTTTTCCTGCAACTACAACTTAATTTGAGCCTGAGAGGGTTAAGCCTAGTTTAATTACAATACCAATCAATGGGAAAGTTGCCTATCTAAAGAAGCCTAATTATGCTAAATTATTGTCTCTAAAGCAGTCACTCTACTGATCAAGCAGGTCGAGACGGTGAAAAGGAATGTCTCCTTTTAACAAAAGCCATCTGACTTTTGTCAGGCTGTTGTTTCTGTCAGGCTTCATATGACAGAAACAACACAACAGAAATGCATCCAGATCCAGAAAGTACTTTCAATGGAAAGAAAATAAAATACATGAAAATAATAACAGCAATCGCTTTGTCTCTCTCAGGAGAGACACAGTTAAAAACTGAAACTCTGAACCAGGAGTATTTCCACATACTTCTCCATTCTTGTGGAGCCACCGTTACAACGGCACGCTGAAATCCTTCTCCGCTGACACGGCTCCTCCTGAATGTGTGTTTCATGTGATGCAGGTGGATAGCAACACCACTCGCAGTCTCTGCCGGAATCAGGCATCGAGTCCATCTGAAAGTAGAACACAACCCAATCCTGGAGAACTACTACAGCACTCATAGTAGAAATCCACTTCAGGTAAAAAAGTAAATTAAAAATGTACCATCCAGCAACAGAAAGAGTTCATCTGTGAACATCGGTCAGAAATAGTGTTATGTTTAAAATAGAAGAGCAGCAATTTTGTTAATGTTTAAGACCAACAAAACTTTAACATGAAAATTCATTTTGACTAATTCTGTGAGCATGAAGGGCTTGGTGAGTTTGCATGATGTCCTTGTGAATGTGTTGTTTTTTTTCTGGGTACTCCAGTTTCCTCTCACAAATTAGGTTAGCTTGCAATGCTTCTTGAAAATGATTGAGTCATTCACAGGAACACTCACCTCATGCCTACTGGTTGCCTGGAATAGATCCAGTGTTGTCTATAAAGATTCAGTCCCTCTCAAGTCATTGTTTTGCCTATAAACATTGTGGCTGTGGGGTTGGTGACTGAATTCCTAACTTTGAACTGGAAGAAGACCAGTCTGGTGTCCTAATGAAACCTTGTTGCTTCGTTCAAAACACTGAAGATTTACAGTACAACAGCTTTCTTCTAGCTGGGCCCTTAAGGCCCCTGGGCTTCCACAGGCTGGAGCTTTGAACTGTGGTGCAGCTATGCAAATATACATTTGTAAAAAAGATAAATTAAAATGGGTCCAAACTCTGGGAGACTCAAACTAAAGTATTTTTGAGATATTTCAGATTCTCAAATACAAGCTAACACAAACATGATTGAGAACATGTTACCTTTAAACATATTTGTTCAGCTTGTGTGTGTTTAATTCCAGGCTGATATTAATCGGCTGTCTAAGAAAAGCAGTTTGCCTGTCAGGCAAATTGAACGCTGGTTCCGAAGAAGACGGAGGCAGGACCATCCAGGAGTCCTGAAGAAATTCAGAGAGGCCAGGTCACTACTCAGTTTGTGTGTGGGTGTGTGTGTGTGTGTGTGAGGATGTCTGGATGCTTGTTTATGAGGTAATATTAGTCGGCTAAAGAAATATAAATAAATGTTAGTGATTAAATAAAGTATTGTGACATGCCCAGTGAGCAAAATATGATTCCCATGTTAAAGTTGTTGATGGACATAAAGTAAACGCCACATGTAGCTAGAGTTTATATTTATAATATTTCATCAATGTTTAGACCAAACTATATTGCCTGGTCTAAAAGTTGTCTAAACTTAACTGATAATTTTTCCACATCATTTGCACTTTTTCCTTTTTGAGAATAACACAGACTGAGCACTTTGGATTAAATGTTACAAATTGAGTCTATAAGCTGAAATTGGATGCTGTCTGAAGATTTAATACAATAAAATCTGCTGCAACAACCTAAAATGTAAGCTCCTGAAAAAATGTCTGATTTACTATTCAAACACAAAACTTTATGAAAAGCATTATTTTCTCAGAAATCTGTGTTTATTATTATTTTTCTGCATTTCTGCTCTGGCGACTTGCTCCTGGATTTCTTGTGGCGCGTCACAAATGTTAGTTCATTTTGAAATCAAGCTCCCAGGGTTTAGAGGAAGAGGGGAAATGTAATCTGCTGGTCCACTGTGTGAGCGCAGCGGTCGACCAGGACAAGAGGAAGATGAGGGACACCAGAAACAACAATGCAGCAAGCTGAAGGCCACCAACAAAACAACTTGGCCTTCATGAACTCCTCACAGAACCTCAGGATGATTCCATCCACGTTGCAGTGATTTAGCAAAAGGAGCCCAAACCGAGCACTGACTGCAGATGCTGTACAACAATACATGGACCTACTTTTCAGAAGGCACATAACTCTGCAATTAAAAAAAATACTTTTTTGTTGTTCTGATGGAATATTCTAATTAGTAAATATATCTTGGGTTTTGAAATAATCACCAAAATGAAGAGAAATTAATGTTCTTCATTCCATACCACCTGCATTTATTTAATAGAAACACTTTGGCGTCTGATTCTGAAATAAATGAACTTCTCAAATAAATGAGATGCACACATTTGAATCACTTCAACAGTTCATTGTTCTGTCTAAGCCGATTGGACCAAAATTATCTGTCTGTTAGCAAGAAAACAGAGTTCAAATAGCCACATGGGAGTTACCTCACTGCTGTGGTGTCATCTTTGATTGTGTAAGTGTGCAGTTGTGTTTGTGATGATATTATTATTTCCTTAAATACTCATAAATGTGCTATGTAATTTGTGTGCATGCAATGTTTCTTCTGCTGCTGCAGTTGGAGGTTTGTCTTTTACCTGTCTGCGTTTATAGGAGGAATCGCAGCACTTTATGATGTAAGTATGAAACGCACTAAAGGGGCAGTATTATGTAAAAGGACTTTTTCTGAGCAATCCTGATACTCTTCATCATAAACAAACCTGGAGTGTTGCTTTGACTCTTTAATGCATGCATAAATACTTTAATCTCCATAGCAACCACTCAGTTGTGCAAAACGCCCGCTTGGTCCTAACGCCGCCTTCGAGGCGCAGCTCCTTCTCAGAGCTGCAGCTTTCAAAATTTTGAGCTTCCGCCTTTACAGAACAGACCTCCCTGCTTCTCCTCCACTCGGCTCCTTCAGACTAGCCAGCAGTAATTAGCAAACACCTAATGGAACTGCACATCTGCTGAGCTCATTATGCAAATTACTTCTGAGCTGGTAAAAACGTTGGTAAAGGGTTAACAAATGAGAAATGTGGTGATAACTTTCTGAAGGCAGAGTTTTTAAAGAGACAGAAGCCCATTTTCAAGGCGTTAAATTTCTTTTAAGTCATATTTGTTAAATTCAGCATTTTTATAACATCTGAAGGTAACATGGTTTGTCAGTCTTTTGGCTGCAAAATACACAATACTGCCCTTTTAAAAGACATCTCAGTTTCAGCAGCTTCTTCCAATTAGATTTCCATTAACTGACCAATTATGATTTTCTTTGTGTCCATATTTTACAGAAAGAGTGGCTGTATGACTCTAGACAAGTATGGACAGGTTATCCAAAGCAGGTTTGTTTATTTCATAAATTTTTTTTCACAGTTAACAACCAGAACTTTGACATGAAACCCAGATTGATGTTATCTATGTTAGCATCTGTAATTCTTTAATATATGGTGAGCAATTTACAAAAAGTTGGAAGTAGCATCTAGGTTGCAGGTTTGAATCCCAGCCTGTGCTCTTTCTGCATGTTTCTTATATGTTCTAACCATCCATGGAGCGGGTTCTCTCTGGGTTCTCTCAGAGATCTCTCTGGGTTCTCTTTGGGTTCTCTTTGGGTTCTCTCAGGGTTCTCTTTGTATTCTCTCTGGGTTCTCTCACTTCTTCTACAAACATGACTGTTAGGTTAAATGGTTTCTTGGTTTGAGTGTCTGCATGTGTGGTTAGTTGTTCTGTGTTTCCCTCTGATGGTGACCTGTCACACACTGTCTACTCCACAAGCCCCACCCCTCGAAAATGAGAAGTTATACTGAATGGAGTTGAAATGAGAGCACAGCTATGAGGAATAGGAATTTTGTATGTATAAGTGTGTCCTGTTGTTTTATTTTGTCCACGTCTGTCCACAGTCCATGCTGGATTCTCAGTACTGGTATTACATCCTGGAGATGAGCTTTTATAGCTGTCTTCTCTGCAGCGTTGCTTTTGATGTCAAGAGAAAGGCGAGTCATGCACCTGAAAGATTAAAATGTCATTTATGTTTCTCAATTTCAGAGTTGTATGTAAATTATTGAAAGTTTTAATTTTTCTGAAAGTCAGAAAGCTTTAAAATTTAGACATGAAAATACTGTACTGGTTGAAATGAAAGCTTCCGTAGGCAGAAAATAAAAAATATTCTCTGCATTCTCTGCTGACAACCTTTATTTCTATTATTGGTTGATATCCTTTCCTCTGTGTATTTTTGTGTTAAATGAAGGATATCATTTTGTTGTTTGTAATTCAGGACTTCAAGGAGCAAATCATCCACCATTTGGCCACTCTGGTCCTTCTGTCATTTTCCTGGTGTGCAAATTTCATCCGAGTAGGAACCCTGGTCATGCTGGTCCATGATGCTTCTGATATTTTACTGGAGGTCAGTGAGAAATATGGATCATAAGTTCAGACACAATTATTGTTAAGCCAGAGATTTTAGTCATAACATGCTGAAATCATGCACTTTGAAATCTTTGCACAGTACCAATTACTTAGGCATAGGTCCCAGATGCTCTAACAGATTTCTATGGATCTTTGCTGTCGAGGGATATAGTTTGTCTTGGACCCTGATCTAAGCTTTCATAACATCACAGAGTTTCCTTCCTGAAACCCCTCCCCGTTCTGGTGCTGGAGCTCAAGCTAAAGTGGGTTTATGCAGTGCATTGTGGGATAAATAGTTCCCAAACCAGCCAGTGATGTTTGATCTTCATCACTGGAGATCAAACACTTACACCAATTTAACCTCCTTCTCTTTATTGTTTGAAAAAAAAATGTGTGTCTTACCAAATTGATATATTTAGATTTACATGTTTGTACATTCAGACCAAACTGAAGTCAAATCCCTTGGTTGTGTGCACATACTTGGCAAATGAAGGTGAATTGACTAGGTTACAGGACCAAAAGATGATCTGAAAGGGGCTTTAGAAAAACAGCACTGAAACAGAAAGAAGGAATCCGAATTTTCAAATTTTATACCTGCCAAAATGAGAAACTAATTAAAGACTACCACACAAAATGAATGCATCAGAGGAAGAAGCACATAACACCATGCTCACCGTCTCATGATGTCAGTATTGCATGCCAGTCTTTCAACACTGGTTCCTTTAGATCAGTGTTTCTCAAAACTTTTCAGGCCAAAGACCAGTTAATCCGTTTAACAAACAGTCAAGGACCTGAAACTGCCCTCCGATAAAACTTAAAATATGATGCAATCTGAAATGGAAATATTAGTCTCTTAACCCTTGTAAGATCTTAACATTCTGTTTACTCTCCTTGTCCTACGGGTCAAAAACGACCCGCCCTAACATAAGCCATAAACTAAATCAGCTTACTTGAATTTGAAATCTAAAATTTATTTTGCATGATGAAACAATTTATCAGATCAACCCAATTTAGTTAATTTTTTTTATCATGTATTTTTTTGTTATAGAGTAAAAAAAGACGATCAACAGTATTACACTTTTCATAACTGTCAATTTTCTTTCACCCAGTAAAGCTTTATTATTGTAATTAGCCTACATAAATGTGAAGTAAATACCTACTAAAAGGGAAAAAGTCAACAATTTGTAACTTTTTTTGTCAGCAGTTCATATTTTGTTAGGAAGTGAATTATAAAAATACTTCACTCATAGCACAAAATGTGCTTGATTTTGTGGACAATTTTGTTCTTATGTTGAACAAAATCATAAGAACATGTTAAACATTTTCTATTCAACATAGGTGTTCTATCTATTCAACACCTATACAAGCATTTTATTGCTTTTATGTTGAAGCAATAAAACTGAAGCATTTTACTGCTTCAACATAAAATGTTGAAGATGTTCAATATAAGAACATCTCTAACATAAGACTTTGAACATAAGATGTTCAAAATCGTATGTTTTGAACATAAGATGTTCAAACACGATGTTTGAACCTGCAAAATGGTTTTAAGTCAGTTTTCCATTATTACTTTTAACACAATCCTTTGGTAAGCTAGCTGTAGCGTCACACGTTGAGCTTACGTCAAGGCAAATTAACGGTCATTTACGTACAGTAGCCCGCAGACCATCAGTGGTCTGGAACCATAGTTTGAGAAAGACTGTAGACGATGAATAGTTTCATTGCTGTTCATTAAACTACACATGAGACATGGATTGGTATTGATTGCTTAAAACTCATGTTTTGTTTTGCTTTGTTTTTTTTTTCTTTTTTTTTCAGTCTGCCAAATTATTCAACTATGCAAAATGGAAGAAAACCAGCCATGGTCTTTTTGTTTCGTTTGCCATTGTGTTTATGGTAACACGACTGATCATCTTTCCGTTTTGGTAAGCTTTTCCAAGTTTTCCAATGTATAACTACAAAACATGATGCACACCTGCATGGTTGCATGATTACGTAGAATAATAGATATTTCCTTTTCATTTTGATTTGCTCAAATCAAAACATATGTTCATGTGCAGAACGTATATCGTGATTTGCATTATTTTATTCTTTACAGTATATGTTTAAAAGTAAACTTTTTTTTTTTTCAAATTAAAGTATTTTATTCTTTATACACAAACATAACAACATAACTCAAAGGCCCATACAAAAATATGTCAAACCAAAACTAGATGAATAAAAGGCTGAGAGCGGCCTTATAGACCTTACAGACATGCCAAAAATATAACAATGTTAAAAAGTGAACAATGAATAAGTGATTAATGCTGATCCTGTTCATGTGTTCTGTTTTCTAACTGTTCACATTGGGGGAAAACACTCACGCCAGTTGTTGTTGTTGTTCTTCAGGTTGATCCATTGTACCTGGGTCTACCCAGTTCATCACTACCCAGCCTTTTTTGGCTACTACTTCTTCAATGTGATGCTTGTGGTTCTTCTCTTCCTCCACATATTTTGGGCCTACCTCATCTTCCGCATGATCAGGAAGTTTCTGTTTGGCACAGTAAGTTGTTGTTCACAGTTTCTGTGAGACTGTGTGTGTGTGTGGGGGTGTGTGTGTGTGTGTGTGTTAGTGCATTGCGTCAACTCAAACGTTATCTCTACTGATATGGTTGATGGAAAACAGAAGTGCATAAATGCAGCTTTGGACTCCATATGGTCAACAGTTATCAAAACCTACTGCACAGCACCTAGAACCTAAAGGATTTGGACAAGAGCCACATTATTTAAAGGTTGTGTAACAGAAGAACAATACTGCAGGGTTTCAGCTAGAAGTGAAGCCACTGTCCATTGACCATGGCACTGGCAATGTCAGACCTTCCATTTAACTTGGGGAGGAGGGGGATGCAAAATCTTTGCAATTTAACTGCAAATGATTTGTAACCATCAAGAGTTGTGGAAAACCAAGGCTCACGTAATAGTCACCACCCTTTCAAAATAACATCCTACTGTGAAGATATTACACCAAAATGATAGTATGGCAGCATATTATGTTCACCACAGATGGTTTACTTATGAGCTTGTGGTACAGAAGTTATTAACTCTGTTATTCATTTATTAAATTTTTGCTTGTTTTGTGTTACTAAAATTTAATCTTTTTTATAATTGTGAAATATTAAAACTCAACAGATGAGTTTTCTGTGTCTAGTTTTAAATAGATTATAAATATTATATTTCTAATATAATAGTGGCTTTGTGAATCCTTACAGAATGTAGTCATGAAGTGCCAGGACATTCCTAGATCTGGTTCTACAAGAACGTTTTTTTCAGGCTTAGTGTTTGATTGACTTTGAACCTATACTTACCCATAGTATATCATAAGTTCATTATAAGTGTAGGTTTCCCCTAATTGTTTAAGCTACAAAACAAACCAATAGAGTCATTGTACTTCCCTTCAGTAAATCTGGGGCCATTTTTTCTTCAGGTAAACTGTTTCCCTTATTTAACTTTAGCCGTTGGTCTCATACCTTGAGGAACAGTATTTCTAACTTTGAAAGCTTAATTATTTTTTTCCTTAAACTTTTCTGTGTCAAAGCTAACAAGAGATGAGAGAAGTGACAATGAGGAGGAGGAAGAACAAGAGAGCAGCTTAACAGAGGATGGAGATGTTCAACAACACAAGCCCTTCAATGGACTGTCAAGAGATGCAGCCAGTGAGAAGAACGGATGCTTCGGTTTGTCTCCACCAGAGAACACCTGCTTATCAAGACTATGTCATGAGCTGGGCTCATGTAACCAGTAAACATGGAGATGTGACAAAAAGAGTAGAGCTGATGGAAAAACAAATCACAATTGATTGTATGTTTGTCATTTTTACAGATACTGAAGTAAAATAAAAAGCCTTATTTCTCAAGTGGCATAATGAGCAATGTGGGAAACAGAGATTTTTTCCCCTTGTGTTCAGTTTGTTTTTATTTTGGTTAAGTTTCATAACTCATGAATACATAACCAGCTGACCTGCAATATTACTGGAACATTTCCATGAGTTTTGTGATGCTGAGATACTAATGTGGAGCTGGTCAGTTTGTCCCATTTGGTCTTCCTAATTCTGTTAAGTACACATGTGCTTCATCATTGTGCATCAGTTTGTTTTTCTGGGTGTCAAATATGTTCATGAATTTAACACTATGATCTCATGAAGACTTTATATCTCATTTCTACTGACTGTGGTTCTGAACCCTGGTTAATGCAGTGGATTCTGGATTATCAGAACATAAAATTAGATATGAAACCACCAAAACTGCAAATGTACAAAATGGAAAAGAGCAAAATACCCAGGATGTATGGAAAGACTGCATTCTGTAGAAATGGTCACATTTTACAGTGACTGTTTAAAAATTAAATGATTACTTTTTAAAACCTACAATGAAAAAGTGCCTGTCTAACGGGTCGTTTCGGTAGTTCATGTGGAGTAACAGTTGTGGTTTTCTCTCATCTGTCATCCATCCATCCATCATCTTATCCCTAGTGGTGTGGTGAGGGATGCTGGTGCCTATCTCCAGAGGTCAACGGGTGAGAGGAGGGGTCACCCTGGACTGGTCACCAGTCCATCGCAGTCTCATCTGTCATACTGTTTTTTTTTAAATAAAGCAAGGAAATAAGCTACTAAAAATAATTAATTTTTAAAATGACAAATCATCAGACAATATTTTAAGTAGCCTTCATGACACTGACATACTTTCAGGCTAAATCTTTTACTGGTGTTATTCCTCATTTTATGTGGAACTAAAACTGATGAAACACAAGAATAAGCAATCACACTCAGAATAATTAATTTAACTGTATACATTATTTCACAGAATTGCTTCATCACTTTAGTTTGATGTCAAACTAAGAAGTATAACCACATTTTCTTATAATAATGACAACAGTGCCACCATATGGGCAAAAAGAATACGTATCTAGTAAAAGTATTTTCAAACACCATTAAAGGAGAAAAGCATGAATGATAAGTTTCAGGGGATAAAAAACATTATTTTTTTTAGAATGGAAAAAAATACAAAGTAAAAACATCCCAATTAGGATCAGCGGAGGGGCTGCAGGAGGAGGGCAAGAAACAGAAATAAAGGAAGAAGGAGAAGAAAGCTCATAAGGCCAGCAATGAAGAAGACAACAGTCTGGAAGACTGTTAACTGAAACGCCAGCTGTCTAGAATTACTGTCTGCTTCGGAGCGTCAAACTGGAGCGACTGGAACTAGTTGTTCCCAACCAGCAGGTTCCAGAGTGTTGCCTTGATTTTTTCATGCATGTTTGAGAAACCTTTTAATTTCCATGGCAACCATTCAGCTGTGTAAAATGCCCAGGTGGACTGAGTGTGGCCTTTAAGACACAGCTTGTCCTCAGAGCTGCAGTTTTCAGGCTTCATCCTCACAGAGCAGCCCTACCCTGCAAACCCCCACTCCACTCCTTCAGACTAGCCAGCAGCAATTAGCAAACACCCGTATATGCTACACTCTTAGAAATGGCTGTAAATTTACGGTGGAATTCCAGCAGTAACATACTGTTATTCCAAAATACGGTAGGATATCGTCAATTTGATGTCTTCTTCTGCTGTCACAATCAAGACTGATGACTGGCAGTAAACTACCGTAAAATAATTGTACAATATAGTTTTTTTTCCCTAGGCAAGACATGTTACTTGTATTTGCATCTTAGAGAACCAGCATTTAAAGGAAAATCCCAAGGTACGCAGAGTAGCTACAGCTGCAGGCGCTGCTGCCCTCCAATAACATCCTGCAGGCGTCTGCGCATAGTTTAACCATAGAAAAGAGTTTTATACATAAAGCAATTTATTTTAAACGTTTTTATCATTTCCTTCTTTTAAACTCTAAATATAAACAAATGTTATTACTTCAATGTAAAAATATTTAATTAAATAATTTTTTGGCAGTGCTCCCTAATGACAATGGCTATTTTTAGAACTTGCTCCCCGGGCGACTGACAAGGTCCCCGAGGGCGACCAGGTGCCCGCGGGCACCGCGTTGGTGACCCCTGGCGTAGTGGTTGTAACAACCTCCTCAGCAAGTCAGTGTTCTGCTTAGGCCTTCTAATGAGCCATCATTTGATCCAGGTGTGTAAAACCAGGGAGAAAACTATAACATGCAGGATGCCGGCCCTCGAGGACCGACTTTGGACACCCCTGGTGTAGGGTGTGTATACTTGCGACGCAAACCTGCGACACCTGCTACGAACGCGCCATCGCAGATTTGCTTCCCGCCTGGTGACCTTTCCAGCATGTTATCCCCCTTCTCTCATTACCCATTTTCTTGTCAATTCACTATCAAAAAAAGGCCACTAGAGCCAAAAAAAC
>CAEGAG010251950.1:0-22406 GCA_903067065.1 Brachyrhaphis terrabensis
CGTTCAGAAATTTCTTTCTGTGTCTTACCCTCTTGCTTGAGGGTGTCAATGATGGCCTTCTGGACAGTAGTGAGGTCGGCAGTCTTACCCATGATTGGGGTTTTGAGTGATGAACCAGGCTGGGAGTTTTAAAGGCCTCAGGAATCTTTTGCAAGTGTTTAGAGTTAATTTGTTGATTCAGATGATTAGGTTCATAGCTCGTTTAGAGACCCTTTTCATGATATGCTAATTTTGTGAGATAGGAATTTTGGGTTTTAATGAGCTGTATGCCAAAATCATCCGTATTAAGACAATAAAAGACCTGAAATATTTCAGTTAGTGTGCAATGAATCTAAAATATATGAATGTTAAATTTTTATCATTACATTATGGAAAATAATTAACTTTATCACAATATGCTAATATTTTGAGAAGGACCTGTATATCAGGTATGACTGAAAAGATATTTGACTTTGTAATTTAGCACTTTAAAATTGGGCCGATATCTCTTTAAGAAGCAAGATATGGGAACATGAAACCTGCGTTCTGTAAAACTTCACACAGGTCAGCTATACATCTTACCCACATGCCCTACCGTAAGTTTAGCATCTGTGTTTCCAAGCAAGACCCAGCTTGAGATTTTCTGTTGCCCTTGACAAGCTTAAAGTAATCAAACCCAAATAAAGCCTGGTGATAGTGGATGTTTACCTCTCCTCCCAGCGTAGAGTAATCTGCGACGTACAAGTGGAGTCGGACGGTGGACTGTAGATCACGCTGATGTAACAGTTAGCTAATAGACTTGGACAGCTTAATCTGGATAATGGCTTCCTACCACTTTGTAAAGATGGATGGATATCTGCGCACGTGTTGGAGTCTGAGTGTCCATGCTGTACAACGTCCTGACAAACTATGAATACTGATTAAACATCATACTGAGTTTATTATGAAAACATTCCAGCTCTCGCAAGATACAAACTCCGTCCAAGTGTCTGCCGTCTGTTGAGACGCAGTACTTTTTCAGTGACCGTCTGATGGTCAAATTTTTGTCTCTGTGTTGTTAATTTCTGTAAATTTGATTTATTAATTTGATTTAGAAGATGTATCTCTTTTTTTTGGCTATTTTGTTTTTAAATTTGCCTTTTTGTGGTCATTTGGCATCATCTGGTGGTAATTTTTCTTTAACATTTGGTTCTTCGTCTCCTTCCTCCCTCACATACAGACCCACTTATGCACATCAACTAAAATTTGCACTCATTTTATGCTCAATGGCCTTCTCCAGCACATGACATTAACTCTGAAAATGGATTACTTTAAACGGAAATGAGCCGTAAAATCAACTTGACCTTGCAGTCAGATGCACGTCCTAGAAGAGGCGAAGTAGTGTTGCTAGCACAATTAACAAAAACACAGGAGGAAAAGAGGATGCTCAAGCTTCTGGGTGTTATGGCGACAGCAACAGTGTGCAGAAGAGAGATCCAGAGCTCCACAGTGAGACAGAGAAACAAAAACCGTCTTCATCCTGCTGCACATCAATACAACCCTCCTGCTTCCACAGCTGGCGCATATTTGTGATGTCTTCCATTCTCCTTCCTAATGACATCTGCACAACAGATTTCTCCTCATTTTAAAGACTCTTGTGTGGCCTAGAAAACAGATTATCCAGATTTTTATAAATACCGATATGCGTAATTGAACCACAACTATAAGGTGATACCTTGGAGTTTATTTAAATATTGGTGTTTTAGTTTACTGATAACAGTTTGCTGAGTTTTTAGGTGTGATTGTGATGTTTTTTATTTTTTCTCCCCCAGAAGGCCACAGCCTGCGGTGATGCTCCAAGCCCTTCCACGGCTTTAAATACACGCTTTTCATATTTCTAAAAATAACCTCAATTCAGCTGTGTACCGCTGCGTCCGAGCAGATGTTTGGGATTTATCGAACAGGGAAATAACACCGGTGGTGGAACACTTTTTTTTTTTTTTTTTTTCCCCTCTTTCCATTTGCACCAAAAGTGGTGGCGGGACGATAAGCCGCAGCGAGGTCGAGGTGTTTATGACGGCCTGCATGTGGGGAAAACGAAAAGCGCACTTTACTGCACAAATCGACGTGGAGTCTCAGGAGCGCGATTGGCTTCGTCTTGTTCTGCCAAGACGAAGAGCGCTGATTTGGCATCGTTGTCCTAAAGTCTGATTAACAATGACCAACAAGCATGAAGCCGGCCGCGGGTGATTAAAGCACACTGCTGCTGCAGCTCATTAATCAGGGAGTGTGGAAGAGGCCAGTCTGGACCACCTGACGGGCTGTTTGCTGTGGCCTTCACACTTTTCCCCACATCACTTTGTCTGGTTGAAATATAAAGTGCGAACAGAGACTTCACTTGCATTAAAGCTGCAGTAAGTGGCTTTTATAAAGAAAACAAAAGACATTTATTTAAACGGTCACTACGGTATAATATGAAAAAATAAAATAAAAAAAATAAAAGAGCACCTCGAACTTCTCCCAGTGCTAACTAGAACCACCAATCAGAGCACTGTCAGTCATGTACGCGCTGCTCCCCCTAGATAAATTCTGAAAACATCACAACTACAAGTGAAAATATGAAAATGATCCAAAATTATGACACATTTGGATCATAAAGTTGTGACTGCAAGAAACTGATCACTTTTCTCTTGCATTTGCACTCACATTTTCCTCAAGGGAAAGTCATTTTAAAGTCATATTTTCCTCATTTTGCAAATGCAGTTGCCTCCTGATTGAGGTTTTGAATTCACATTTGACTTCTAGTGGCCATTTTGTTCTTGGAGGCAAATGTGAACATCCGGGAAGCAGCAATCTGATCGTCAGTGAGATACATTTCATTCCTGTAGAGTCTGGACTTTGAAAAATAAAAAAGCCTTCTACTTGAAAAATGTGTTTGTTAAAGTCAAACAATATTTAATATTATTCGCACTTTTATTAATTCACCAAAGTGTTTTGTAAAACATGTGATCCTAAAATAAATTAAATCCTGGTTGTGGGTTAAGAAAAACAATATTTCGTACAGAAAACGAATAAAAAAATCGTCTGAAAACCAACGGACTTGCTTGTCACAACCTTATAAATTCAGTCAAAACACAAGAGAAATCATTCATCCGTGTGGCTCTATGGTTTGTGCTCTGTGTTGGCTGAGGGTGGGCTGCTACAGCAGGGGAGAGCTGTTGCCATGTGGGGGTTGGACTTGTCGTTAAGAATCTGCATGTAGGTGGCAAGTGTCGGAATGAAATGCATGCTAACGCCAGACGGATGCAGGTTTCCCCGGCGGAGCCTTAATAACTGTACCTGTAAGTGCTTCTGATTTTATTACACACATGGGTATCTGCTCAAGTTAAAGTCTTATATTAGAGTTCATTGCAGAACGTTGATGTTTGGAAAGATCTATGAGAGGAAGATTTAGCAAGGAGAGCAGACAAAAGTTTGCTTTTGTTTAGTTTATGTCTTTAATACCAGTTTCTAACCCTTTGCCAAGTTTATGAAGCACCATTAAATGAACAGAAGTACTGTTCTGTAAAATTTTGATGCAGTCATGACCAGCGGTTTCTGGACTTCTTTTGGTTTGTCTTTTTGATTTATTTTTTTAAAAGTTGCATCTAAATATTTTTAAAATTTCCTGCGTTTCATTACTTCATCTATCGTAACAAACATTTAAACTTTCGTTCCAGTTGAACTAATCAAAGGTAAAAAATGATTTCAAAAAGACCTAGTAGAATTTTTTTGCTAGAGAACGCATCAACAACCGCTGCACACTTGTAAAGGTACATCACTGTCTACCTTTACGCAGATGACATCTTGATGTTTGATTCCTGCGACCACCGACAACATCCAATGAAAACCCCCTTTTTGATTGGCCAGAACACTGATATTTAGGACAAATGCTTAGGAAATGTAAAACTTTGTATTTCATGTAACTAAAAACAAAAAACAGTAAAGAGAAGTTTTCATTACGCCCCAAGAATCAGAAGAGAAGGTGAGGAAACTTTGCTACTTGGAAAGTGTGTCTTGTCTAGATATTTTCCTCTAATGTCTAGAGGAAAACCTCAAGTCATCCAGTACGGTACGGATCTGCTCTGCTCTGATTGCTCTATTAGCGGTAAGGAATCACTGAGTCAAAATAAATTATTTGAGATACTTCATCTGTGTATTGTTATTATGCTTTAATGTCTGAAATATTCCTGTTTCTCAGTTGATATCAGTGCTGTACACTGTTCCTTTTTATTGCAACAGCTGTGAAAAGCTAAAGGACCGGTCTCACACAAAAGGACAAGTACAACACTTCACAGCATCAGAACTTCCTGGTCCTGCTTGTGAAGTCCAGTTTGTCACAGCATGTGCAGTCATGCCACATGAACAAGTGTCATACTCACTCACAAATATGAGTGACTCAGTAGTGCTTTGAATTTAAAGCTGCATATAAAAGTGAGCAGATAGAGCATAAATATTAAATTGACGTTTCAATGGTGCAGTACTTATCTTTTGATGCTTTGTGTGTTGCATTTTTATACATTTTCAGCCACAACACAAAATATGAAATATTGTACATGCCAATTTATGACCTTAACAGTCTATGACGATCATTTAATGTAGCTTGTCAAGATGTTTGAGATTAGAAAATAAAAGCTTACATGTGTCAATTTCTGCTCTGTTAAACTGAATAATATTTTCAACAACTACCAGAGCCTCAGCATATTTTTTTTTAGCTATTCAATCTTGTAGGACAATGGAAATGCTCACAGTTCTGCTTTATTTAGCACTGGTAGTACTGAAAGCAAGATCAAGCTTCGAGAATAACTTTATGTAGTTCAGTAAAAAACTTTTAAACGCGCTCAGTACAACAGGAAACACTGTCAATGTCACACAAAGGAAACGTAGCATTTACATGTGCACAAAGTATGAAACATGATCAGATGAAGATTCGCAGCACGCATTTCAACAGTTACAACAGGTGCTTAACAAAAAAAAAAAAAAGAAAATCAGAATTACGTTAAAAATCACTTTTGTACTTCAGCACATGCAATTACTACCGATGTGACCACATTTACAATCACACAATGTTAATAAACAAAACTTGCTTAAATATGAAGTTGCGATTTAATACAGGTATTAGAATTATGTTTTACTTAGTCTTGTTGAAATTTTCAGCAAAACTTATTTTAAAAAAAATATATATCAAGTTGAAATGATATCAATGTTATGTGTGCAACATCAGTAGGTACCATATATCAAAGTTAAGCTTTTATGTGAAATATTTGGCCACTTGGATGGTTTGTTTTGCTTTCTTCTGATATGGATCTTAGGAACCAAGATCAGACCTACAGAAGAGAGCACCGAGTTCATTGTGAAGAGAATATGACTTAAGAATCACAGCCAAAAATCACATTATGTTTTCCTAATGTTGTAAAACCCTACTGTCAGCTGAAAGGAAACTCTTTGCCTTTCTCTCTTCCACTTAACTTTCCATTAATAGACCTCGACTTGAATCATTTTTCAAAGGTGATAGCTGTAATCTTATAAAATTATTTATTTATTTTAGCAATACGGTAATGTAAACAAACACCTGAAATGCTCGATGCGTGTAGTACGAGTTTTACATTTTGAATTCAATTCGTAAAAGAAATTAACTTTATGATATTCTGACTGAACCTTTTTGTCGGATAAAATAACCAGCTGCTATAGCGCGAACTATATTTGGCACAACGCAAATTATTCACAATTTCAGAAAGACGAACTGACTTACTTCCACCGACCATCGCCGGTGTTCGCCAGCAGGCCGGCAGCAGCAGCAGCAGGAGCAGCCCGGGGTCCAGGTGATGAGACGCGGCCATGGCTGCTGCCTCCGCTCCGCCGCTTTCCCTTTTGACTCCTGGCTCTGTTTCACTGGAGCTCTCCCCGCGGGGTCACCGCTGTGTCCACAACACCTTTCATCTCTTTAAAAACGCAGCCGCCTCAACGCTTTCGCTCCCAACTAACACAAAGTAGGTCAGTAGGTGTGCAGCACCAGCGGCGCCGCTCGGTGAATATCAGTCGGGGCGCCGCGCGCTCGCGCAACCCCGGGGGAAGCAAACAGGTAGTCCCGCTCACCTCCGCTACGACTGTGTCCACCGGGGATACAAAATGCGCCTTTTCGCCGCTTCAGGTCAAGCTCACCGCTCGGGGGAGCGAAGAAACGTCGGCTTTCGCTGGGAGAAATAACAGCAAATTGAGGCTGGCCTGTCTGTATCTACAGTGGGGATCCCTGAAGAGGAGAAAATGTCTGCAGGAGCTCTAACTCCTCCATTCAGCCTTAAAAAACAAAAAGAGCACACAGCAGGTCTGCGCTGAAATCCTGTCACCAAACACAGCATGGAGGAAGAAGAGGATGAGGAGGAGCGAGAAAGAGGGTGTCACCCCTCGCTCCCCTCAAACAGCCAACTGTTGATTATATAATCAGGTGAATATGAAAATGCCTTCAAACCTTTAGCAGGTCTGACGGCTTCGTCAATATTTCTGAACATCGATGATTTATGATTCCATGCTACATGACATCTTTTAGCGTGTGGCATATAGAATACACTTACATAATTCAGCTCAAAAAGTAAAAAAACCCCCAACTTATTTCACTATGCATTTATCCAGAGTGTTGTATTCAAGCAGTTCAACAGAAAGTTGAGTGGTAGGAAAAACTGGCAGGAGAGCAGACAGGCATAACATGATGTAAATATACATAATACTGCCCATTTAATCTGTTGAAACTTATCAACAAACAATCTTTGTTATGTTAAGATAATACAATTTTTTTACAAACAAGGAAAAAGTAAAAGGTTCCCTATGTCAAGATGTGATAATCTGTTTTTCAACAAAACGATGTCCGCTCCATGTGGCTGCCACAGAGCAATCCAATCAGTGGCCTCACAACAACCCCACAGGAATTCTTCAGCTTTCTCACAGGTTCTCTCTGAACAGGATGTTTATACTCCAAGCAGAGGAAAAATCTGCTTGGAGATTACCACAGATGCATTGAGGCGTCGTGCCTGTAGCTTAGCAACAACTGAGCTGATGACATCTCAGCAACAGCTGAGAGTGGAACGTAAGCAGCTGTCGAAATAACACAGCCGAACTGTAGGCAGAAACTTCCTGCTGAGAGTTTACTGCATTCCCTACGGTCTTGCTGAGTCCTTGTCGAGGCTTGAAGTTCGTCCGGCTTGTTAGCTTGTTAGAGTTCATGTTGTCCGTTATGATTGATGGAAGAGATGTTTTTGAAGTTCCTCCTTTTCTCCTGCTCTGTATCCATCATGTAGCCTTTTCAACTCCTCTGACATTTGGGGCTTCAGTAATGGTATTGTTTCAGCTTTTGCAGGTGTCAATCACCTGTTGTAAACTGTCTTGTTGCTGTGGTTACGCATAACAAATTTTGATGGGAAAGTATTAAAAAAAGAAGAAGAAAAAAATCAAATCAACTGCACAGCATCCAAAACTAGAAGGAGCCTTTTCCCAAAACAGCAACAAAAAGGCTGTTTTCTTTTTTGTTTTTTGTGCCAGAAACAAAGAAATGAAAGTTTAAAAAAAGAAAAAAAATCTGAATGAAAGTAGAGCTACAACCCTCCATGGCCGGCGCAATTCTAGACAATGTTATCGTTATTAAGTTACATTCTGATCTGGCAGCTGCGTAGCTGTGAAAAAGCGATAATCTTGACCTTGACTTTTATAATCTACTTTCAAAAGAAAGACATCTCCTGCTTCCTCCCACAAAGCCCTTAACACCATATTACATGGCATTTATCCAACATTTTTGTTTGGCTTCAAATAGAACACATGTTTTATAAGCTCCTCTCTCCGCATGCCTCCGTCTCTGGCTGAGGCGTTTGATTTCTTCTGATCTTTTTTCTTAAGCACTAGACATGGGAGACTTTAACATGACACCTTGAATCGAGATTGAAGTAGAGCGCGGAACTGAAACGGTGTACAATAGATCCTTCAGAAGGGAAAGATGTAAAAGATACCGCAAGATTGGTAAGAATTAGAAAGCCATGTGTACACTGAGAAAAACTTTAAATTTCATTTGTTTCTAAATTAGGAAAAATTATTAAAACCTCATGATAGAACTAAACTGTCATAAACGAGATGCTTTGTTTTCCTGCCACAATCCTCCCCCCCAACAACTAAACATTACATCAGCAAAAAAAATGAGCCTCATTATTGAGATATTGGGAACTAAACCATTACATCTGTAAAACACGTTTTGGTATGGAGGCTTTTAGCAATAAACCAAAACCTCGGCAACAAATGCCTCATCTCTTGAGATGAGCGAATGTTACAGTTTCCCAAGCAAGAAGCGCCTCAATCTCAATACGATAAAGTCAGAGAACAAAAACATCTAAAGTAAGATGAGGTTTGTTAAGATTATTGCAAGAGTTAATTACACAGAGATAATAAAGTATCAGAAAATGGGAAATGTCTTAATCTACCTAAAATGTAAGCTGCCTTTTGCTGTTGAGGTATGTTTCTCAGCAAAGTTGATTCATTCAAATAGTTTAATTTGGGGTTTTGCATTGCTACCATCAGCATATTAAAATGGATTTTTTTGTTACTATTAATAATTGTTTTTTGTTTTTTTTTCTACAAACTACAGAGAATCTACGTGGGAGGATTCTTGAATTAAAATACATTTTCATACGAAAAGGTTTTCGTGAGAGGAAAATCTGTCGAGTCCCACAGAGCGCAGAGGTAATGTTTTATTTTGTTAAACAAACGCCGGCTGGGATGTGCTCAGACATCTGCTCACGGCGCCTCCCTGTGGCGGCTCCTCTCAGGGAAGATGAAAGCAGAGCGGGTGGAGAACGTCATGCTGGAGGGTTTAAAACGGCCCATCTGCTCCGGGTGCATTGAGGGAGCCTCAAACGCCCCGTCGTCGTCTTGAAAAAACTGACTGTTTTTGCTGGAGAGAAGGACTTTTCTGATCTACAGAAAGATGGAAACTCTGGAAGTTTTCCAGATGCTTCCTAATGGCAAGAATTCTAAGTGAAAAATCGGAAAGGGACGATGGTTGGACAAAGGTGAATGAATAGATACATGGATTGATATTACCTTAATTTATATATGAAAAAGGGGAAGTACTGTGTTTTCCAGGCACATAGTGTCATTTTAAAGCACAATCAAGTAACTATGTTAGCTACAATTATACAAAAATGCTGCACATAAAATATGACTTACAAAGAAGCTTGACATTGTAATTTACTATCTTAGAATTGGCCCTCTGTCTCTTTAAGAAGCTCCCACTTTCTGAAACTCCGCCTTCAGGAAGTCATCACATCACTGCTCTACTTACACTTTAGCAAAGTTTTTACCAGCATTTCACTGAGACGTAACTCATATGAGCTTAGCAGTATGATCAGGTGTTTACTAATCGCTGCTGGCTAGTCTGAAGGAGCTGAATGATTATCCGTCACACAAAAAGAAGATGTTCTATGCACCACCAATCTGCAACCAGAAAACTGCAAAACAGCCGAAACATTGAGCTCCTCTAAATCAAGACCTAAAACACACCTGCATAGAGTTGCCTTTTATTAGTAGGAAATTAAGCTATAGCAATGTTTCCATTGACCATGTAATTGCTCAAATTGGAATTCTGAAAATAAATTTGCTTAATGGAAACGTACCAATCCTGAAAAAACTTCAGCTTTTTGTAAAAAGTTTTGCTGTAGGATGAGGTGTTGGATTTTTTTTGTTGTTGGTTTTTTTTGGCCATATCGAAATTAGTGTATTTTGCAAAGCTGCAATAAAAACACATTTTACATCACACGAGATCGACAATCGGATTTTCCTACTGGCGGAACGACGAAGAGGACGGCAGGAAGTAGTTGAAGGATAGCGGCGTGGCATGTTTATTAACGGCTTATCACGTGAACAAACTTATTCACGTGTGATTTTAATTGCGCTTCTTATTTAGTGGAAACGCCGCAATTGTAAAATTGTGTTTTGTTTTGTTTTTGTCATTAGCAGAATATCAAAGTTTTGCACACATTTTTAATGGAAACAACTACTGGTCAACATGTTTGATGCGTATTTGCTTGATAATTTTCATAATCAAGTTTAATAAAATGTAATGTTTATTGCCATTTCTTAACTGACGACTATATAATATTATGATTTAAAGCACTTTGAACTGCCCCTGTCGCTAAAATGTGCTATACAGATAAACTTAGAAATGCTCTCCAGATCTTAAGATGTTCTGGAAAATAAAAACTTTTACCTCATTGTCTGCTTCAGGCTGAGTAAAAGGATTCCCTTCAGCTACATGCAATATTTATTTAGAACAGATTCTTGTTCTCATATCAAACTGAGCCACTGCTGCTTTCCAGTCGAGCCCAAAATGAAATTCTATGATGTTGAACTAAACACTTTTTGCTGCTTTATGTAACTGGTTGGTATTTTTTAACAGATTTCCGGGTTGAATCGCTTGGATTTTTCTTGGTGTGTTTTGACCAGCAGGGGGAGCCAGCAGATCAGAGAAGAAGGTGAGTCAATCAGGCATTTCTACCAGAGAAGGCCCTGAAAAGTGAAGCTGGAATTCCTTATAAACCGGAACAGAACCTAGCCGTGTTTAGTTCTCACTAAATCCCATTGTAACACACAGAGAACAACTGAAGTCTCCTCTAAGAAACATGATTATTATAAATTTTTTGTCAAAAACTCAAATGTAGTTCACTTATTTCAAAGCTGTCAGACACAAACAGTGTACTATTATCATATTGTCTTAAATACGCCCCCCAAAACTATGATTATTCAACAAACTTAATTTTCCCTGTAGCATTGAGTCATGGAAATTAAGCACAAATATGAGCTGTAGGGTTTGGAGTCTTCATAGCTCAATTCAATGGGATGCGTATGCAAATTTTTGTTCATAAAAGCTCAAAAACATAAATATAAAAACACTCCCCCGTTGGGGGTTGACAATTTATTTTACATGTTTTAATACAAAAAGAAAAATCAACCCAACTGCAAATTCGCGATGGACCACGTGGATCTCCACTGAAGGGCAAACTTGTTTTTTGTTGGGGTTTTTTATTATCCTAATTTGCTTTTATTTAACTCTCTGCTAATGATGGGAGCCAGCCATGCGTGGAGTAAAGCGGACAGCTCTGCATATGGCGCCGCAGCCATGAGGAACGTCAGTCTGAGTGACGCGCCCCACGTCCATCCTGCAGGACTCACCCGTCCAAGAAGCGGCTGCAGATGCAAAACTCTCTAAAAATACTGTCGGAGTCAGACTCTGCTAGGTGGAAAAACAACAGATGCCGTCTTATTTTTTTATTTCTCGTTATAATCAGAGACTCGTGCCACGCTTGTAGAGGATTTTGTTTCGGTTATACAAGGCCACTGTGTTGTGATTTGCCTCAATACCCATTTTCTTGTTTTGATGCTGATGTCCTGTGTCACTCTAAAATGTTTCATAGCTACTCATCAATGATCTAAGTGTAAGATGACGAGTTGTAGTTTCACTCTATACCAGGTTGTCCAACATTAGGTGCAGTAAATATTTTTGTTCCTCTATTGTTCTCAAATTTATTCTCATTACAACTACAAGCTTTAAAGTATGTCATTAAATTTTTTTTAATTTAATTTACTAACACAAAGTACCTCTTCATGTTTCCTGCAGGAAGTGAGCTTGTTTTCTGCTCACTTCCTGGTTTAATCCTCTGACCACTTCCTGTCAATTGGCGTGTTTTCATTAAGCAAATTAATTTTCAAAATGTTAAATTGCACAATTACATGGTCAATGGAAATACAGCTTATGATTAAAACTCATCAGTTTGATATAAAATTAGTTTAAATGCTTTTTATGCATTTTCAAAATCGTATGTGTGGAATCTGGATTGAATTACTCTAAGGTAAATAGATTATTTATCTACGAAGTCTCATCTATGAAACATAAAAGAAGTTAAAATATTTGAACGCTTTCTGTGAGTACCTCCGAAACTGAAATAATAGGAAAGAGAAAAAAATAAGTAAGTTCTGGTTCTGGTGCGGCAGATCCACTCCAAACACACTTGACGTGTTTGTCCAAAGTTCCCATCTGACCAAAGCACATAATACAGTAGAGTTTAGTCATCTCTGCATGTTTACTTTGTAATGGTCTTACAAAAAATAGAAAAATATTTCAGGCATGCCTCTCAAACAACTTGAAGTAAATAACATCCAGTTGTTAGAAAAAACCAGTAAACAATGTCATTTGGCAACTCTCTGAACCCACATTTTAGTTTTAAGCCGAGTTAAATCATGGATTTTTCTTTATAGGTAGGTTCTACCCAGTTTGATTGAAATCCTCAAATCATGCTTTGTACTTGTGAGCAACATGTTCTATTTATGGCCCACATGGGGGTATTCCCTCTCACCTTCCTTTGGCATAAACATAAAACAAGCATGCAGACACAACACATGCAAACACTGACACTTGGAGTACATTGAGGGCATCAAGGCTTCAATTTCACCAACACCCAGGGGAACTTGTGTCCTTTGTCAAAGCAACTGGTTTTGTCATACTGGCAGCTTCAGCTAGGAGGCAGCCAGAGCAGTTTCAGTGGATCAGTGGCGGCGTTTAGATAGAGGAAAATACAAAAGAACTCGACGTGGATGTGAACATTTAGCCGCGTAATATTTCTCAGCAGAGTTTCAACGGATCCGCCGTCATTTGGATGGCGCCAAATGAGGACAGGGATCAGCACTTATGGTGTCTGTCAAGTTGATAGGAAATTTCTCTCTGCGGGGTTTGCAGCAGAAAACAATTTCGTTCATGCTGGGATGGATGTCCTTGATGGGCAAACAGACGTGTAGACATGTTGCATGTTATAGTTTACATACGGAAATTTTGCGTACGCATACAACGCCGGAAGGCAAAGATAGGGTTCTTTTAGCGTGGTGCCGCAGTAGAATAAGTTAGTTAAAATGAAACCTGGAAATGTAGGTGTCATTAATCTACTGTAGTGACCCACAGAAAAGGAAAATAATGCAGAAAAAACAAAGAACGCTCAAAACTACTCAGACTCTCTCTACGTCACCCGCCTTGCACACAGAACGGTTGCTATCGCAACTGACTCACAACAGCTTCACTAACGTATCGGGATTCAACACCAAAAAACACAAAAACATTCAATTACAGTATTGTGTTTTCAGGCTTGATTTTTATTTTGTTGGTGTGTGGGTTGCCTCTTTCTTTTTATCTGAACCGAAACACACGTATTTCGCAGCACATCTACAGGTTTAGATTGCCACAGTCAAGCTAGCATAACTGGCACACTTCTCTCTCCCTCGCTATTTTCTTAAACAAAACTTTTTATCTAGTTATCACGGTGTTGACATTTAGAAGCAAAAGCACTGTGTCCCTTTCTCTTTTATATATCAAGAAAACATTTAAGTTTTATCACTTAAATGACAATGTGCCAGCTACAACCAATGGTAGTCATCGTTGGCTACCAGGGATCTTGCGCATGTGATGTAATGCTGCAACATGCCTATATAGGAAGAAGCACAAGGATAATATGTAACACCATCTATCTATTTTCATACATCCAGGTTATGGTAAACAGCCTTTACTTATATAGTGCTTTATCTAGGGTTATATCCTACAAACTGGACAGTTAAATCTTTGCAAGGGAACCTGGTTTTGAAACAACCCAAACAATCTCAGCCCTACTAAAATGTTTGTGCGCTCCATTGAAATGTTCAGTCTGCATCAGAAAACCCACCAAATTAAAACATATTAATTCTGCCAATTCTTGAAAAACTTGTTAGAATGTATTAAAGAACATCATGATAAATTCAAACTTTTGAACACAGTTTTGGGAGTTGCCACTCAATTCTCAAAAGTACAAAATTAAAAGAATCTGCATGCCCATTATGATTGGACGGACTATTTCGAATACTGCTATTTGTAGTTGTCATTCAAAATGGAGCATACTATTAACATTTAAGACTCATAAACCACTCTGTGGATTTATTTATTAATGGATTTAATGTCTACAAGATGAAATTACAGCCTTCTGACGTTTCATAAATTCACTTTGTCTCAGTCGACTAAAGCCCTTAAGCTTCGTCTTATATGTTTGGGGCCCTCTAACTTTGCTGGCATCAAAAAATGTCCCGAGGACCAGTGTTGTTCCTCCAAATCTGTGTGTATTTGTGTGTGTGGGTGTGTGTGTGTGGGTGTGTGGGTGTGTGTGTGTGTGTGTGTCTCATCTCAAAGCCTCTGGGATGGTCAGGTCCAATTCTTATCACGGCTGTCGTTGAACAAGCTAAGAAAATGGTTCGCTCCTCCTCTGAAATCCTCTTTTAACCATTAAACCACTCATCCATAAGCCTCATTCACTCATAAATTCATCAATCAATCAATATCCATCGTCATTCCCCTGCAATGTAAATCAACAATCCAGATGTGTATTCTAGGACAGTCTTCCCTGCAGTTAACATTCCCACTGTTGTTCAGCAGACAGTTCATCATCTTCATCTGATTTCACAGCTGTATGTGCCCCACATCTTAACACGTCACATTTCATCGGACGGTCCAGGCTCTAAATCTTTTGTGCGATTGTGTTGATGAGACACGGTGATTAAAATAGATTCCTGTCACACGGTATTTGTTGGGACTCAATACGAGTGTTCTCCCCTCCATCACCAGGAGGTAATCCTTGGTTAGAGGAACTCAGAAAGTCACAGGCTTTGCTGATGTCTTTTTAGGGGAAGCCACACTCTATAATAAATAAATATGATCTTATTAAAGCAGAGCAAGACGAGACAAGGGAATGTAGGTCAGATTTATCAGTTCAAGAGAAGATTCTTTTCAATCAGCCCTCAGGAAGCGATTCATAACAAACACTGATAGCAGTATGAAACAGCAGGCTGGCTGTGTCGAGTTAACTCATCCGGATTTAGCTTCTACTCTCTGAAGACTTTCATTCAATTCTTATCACGCTGCTGTCAAATTTTAATTTTCTCTCCTTTCTGTCCAATCATTCTTAAGAACTGGTTACCCAGTTTCTCAAAGGGTAAAGAACTTCTTCATACTTTGGTGGATAGGGACAATTTTCAAAACGATTACCTATCACACACAAGACAGTGTGAGAGAGTCAAGGGTTATGTGTCAGACAAGGTGGAAAGTGGCTTCGGAGCACCGCAGAGGACTGTATTTTCACCACTTATTTTCACTAGCTTGGCAGTAGGATGAGGTATTTTTTTGTGGCGTAACTGGTTTGTTTCAACTCCACCTGGCTTATTTTAAGTGTTTGGTAAAATTACAATCTCTTCTCTTCTCTTCTCACTGTGCAATAAGTTGCACTAAGTTTTACAATAAGTTTTACTACTTGTAAAACTTATTGTAGTACAAGTAGTAAAACTTTTAATAGATAAACCTTGTTCTTTATTGCATGTCTTACTTTTGCATCCAAACAAAGGACAGAGTTTGAATCCAGAGGAGCCAGCCATGGTTTTTTAGCTCCTCGCCCACTCGAAGCCTATTCATCATTGGTTTTTGCCAGGAGGCACCATGTTCCCATTACTAGCTGCATTGATCACATGAGCAGAGCGACTGAGGCGATATTTTCCATTAGGGATATGGAGTTGTTTTGTATAGAGCAGTTTTTAAGAGTTATGGGCAAAGGCTTTTAGTGCATGCAACAAGCACACTTATCTGAGGTTTTATTGTTCCCAAAACATAAAAGTGCACGGGCCAGAGCTTCAAGCAATAAACTAACATTAAGTGCAGCTGGTTTGATATTGGAGGAAAGAAAAGGGTAGTTTTCGGAGGAAACATGGTCTGGAAAATGTAACTCCATGTTTTATCATTTTATTCTTTTCCATTTTCACCAAATAATTTAAACTCTTTCCTGTAGTTTTCTTATTTAATTGGGCTTGAAAATTTGGAAAGAGCCGGCCCAACACTTTCATCCAAAATTAAACATATTATTTGCATTCAATTATTAGACCACTGTTGGTGTTTTAGAATTTTGAATTAAATGTGACGAGTTTTTATCTGCTGAACCTGAACACAGCAATGATATTAAATAATGTTCTACTCTGGAGTGAGTGGCTGCTGTTGACAAAAAGAGTCAAATTACATTGTGGTGCATCGCAGGGAGCTGTTCTCAGATCCTTTTAAATTCCATTCTGGTTAATTGATTTACCTTGATACTTTTAAAATCACAATTTGTACTTGCTTGCTATTGTAACGTCTTATTTTTTCCCCAATGAATATTACGTTACGTTATACAGGAAAAGAAACAAGGAGCCCTTGTTGGACTTCTCGCAAATAATTATTATATGAGGTCATTCATCTCTAATAACCATCAGAACTTGCTGCAGTATTTAAATGTGATGCCTTTGTTTGGCTAATATTTGAAGATTCTTTATATATTAATTTACAGCTAAAAAAGTGTTTCATGTTTTTTTTTGTCAAATTAGATCCATCCATCCATCCATTTTCTAACACCCTTGTCCCTAATGGGGTCAGGAGGGGTTTCAAATTAGATATTAGATTTTAATAATGAAAGCACATTTTCTTTCTTAGTTTTCTTTCCAGTCTCTTCTCCATAATGTTGTCAATCTGTCTTTAATGTTCTTTGATTGATGTGAAGTAAAATTATTTAAAAAAAAGAACTGCAGGTGAAAGAAATGCGCGTAATCACTACGCAAAGCTGATGGAAAGGCAACATGTTGAAGATAAGTGTTTAATCTCTGACATTTTCTCTATCTGCTGAATGCGGAGAAAATCAGCAAGGGGAAGTTTAACATGTTATAAAGTTCAGTGAAGCAAATAAAACTAAAAAAAAGCAGCTATAAAGAAAGGAGAAAGAAGGATGGAAATTTGTGTTTGCCTTTCTGAATTTGTGAATATTTTTTGTAAGATATATAGAAAAAATAGATGGAAAAACATATTTAAACAGAGCTACATTAGGTTTTATTTTTTGACAGACTGGTTTTATTGCCCTCTAAGAGTCAATGACCACATGTGGTTTTTCACTGATGGAAATCTAACATTGATTACAGGCGGTGGTAGTATTAGCGTAAATCCAATATGACCTGTTAGTCTCCCATCTTACATCACACTCTTTTGCACAAATGCCCGTTGCTACATTTTATTTACTTTCCATTCGTCTCATTTGTTTTTAGATATATATTTTTTGTGTTCTTTCCATTTAAGATTTTACTAAAGAGTAAGGTTGTACAAATTTTCTACCCTTTTAGAGTCAAATGAGCGCAAACAACTGCCTTCCAACTCTACCAGAATCACCCTGTAAGGGGACTACTTTAATTAAACTCTTCCTTTTTTGAGCTAACTCAATGAGGAATTGACCATCTCTCCTTCATGCCCTTCTGCTTTCATTAGGAGTGTGGTACTCTGATAGGAATTGTGTGTAAAATGTCGGGAGGTAGCAACACAGAAAGGGTGGGGGCTTGTCCGAGACCAGCCTGGGTTCATCACCTTGCTGGAGGCCACACATGGATCTGGGTGGAGGAAGTACGTCAACTCATAGAGTGACAGAAACTACAGAGACTCCCCGTGAACTCATTAGCTGTCACCTTTCTCCTAGAGTTCCTGAGTGTCTTAATCAGTATTTCCTGTTTATATTAACTTGTGAACACTTTGAACATTGAAGTGGAGTTACAGCTGATTAATTGGACCAAAAAACGCTTACAGAGAGCATTAAGGACAACTCGTCAAACCTAGTGTCATGCAGCTAGCCCTGCTACTACAATTTGGAAATTGCAAAACTGCTGGCATTAGGAACATAGAAAACAAAACATATTTTCAGTCACGCAAAACATTTGGTTTGTTTAACTATAATTAACAACTACTAGCCAAATTATTAGCTTACCTCTCGCTAATTAGAAAAAGTCTAGTTTCATTTTAGTCTTGAGCTAGCCTACAAGTCCACCTCCGAATGGCTGAAGGAAAACAAAATAAAGAGTTTGGAGTGGCCTAGTCAGTTGGTCCAGGGGTCTTCTGAAACAAACAACTGCATATTGTATGTCAAAGAACTGTGGAGAGGGAGTATAAAGATTAAAGGAAGCACTTCTTGTTTCCACTCTGACCAGTTTTCCAGAAGTTTTAATGTAGCAGCTTTTGTCTGGTGTGGCGAGCCACTCACTCTTTCTTTGCCTCTTTTGACTCAATGTGGAACACATTTAATGCTCTATTTGTATTCTCTCCCATGGGCCATTTTACAGTTGGGTGGTTAGGTAAAGACATGATTACCATTCAGTGTTATATAGGTGTGCCAATTAAAAGCAGATACAGTCCGGAGCATCTGCGCTGACTGCAAACAATCAACAGCGAGGTTGTTCTCTATTGTCTGCATTGTCCCTAATCCAGACATCCTAACCCTTCCTAGCGCTTTTCTGTTGCTGCGGTCCAACCCTAATGATGGCAGATTAAGCTCTGCACAACTGTCCATCTGACATGAGGGCTGGATTTGTGCTGGATTGGAAAAAAAAAAAATCTGGACGGGTGGCCTCCAAAGCTCTGTAATTCTGGACATACACGCTCTCAGAGGGAAGCAGATTAAAAAGCAGGAGATGGGAGTGAGTGCGCAGGTTTTAAGGCGCTCGATAGCGCCAGAAAGTTGTGGCCAGGGCTTCTCTGAGCTGGTTTTCTTGTGTGTGTGTGTGTGTGTGGGGGTGTGTGGGTGGGGGTGTGTGTGTGTGTGTGTGTGTGTGTCGCTTGTCATTACCAATAAAAAGGACGATGGCTTTCTGGATTCCAAATGCCCCTGGAGGCTAAAGTTCTGATTCAGACTGCCCCATCGTCCCCAGACGTGCCCCTGTAATGCCCATGTGCCTCATTGGGCATTCCCCCCACTCCCACCCGATTTTTTTTGTTTTTTTTATGCATCTGAGGGAAAATTAAAGGGTGAGGGGCAGTGGGTAGGGCGGTGGATGATGGTCACCCAAACTACCCCTCTCTCAACACGCAGCCTGTTTGCAAAACGGTCTCTGGAAACGGTCGCAACACGAACCTCGCTCGACGAGTATGCAAGTCGGTTTCGTCATATAAATTCGAGAAGGGTCACGTGTCGATTGGGTTGCTCACGTGACCCCTCCCCCGGCTGGACGGGCCAATAGGGTGGCAGTGTTTTTTCCGATCAAAGGAAGAGAGAGGTGCGTGGGGGTGTCGGGGGGTGGAGAAATAATCTTCCCTTTGCGATTTTTAATTCTTCAACGGCGATAGTGGTCATCAGCTACTGTATCCTGCAACGCGAAAAGGTAAACTCTCTTTTTCTGCTCCTGATTACGGCCTCTTTTTTGTTGTTTTAGAACAACGCTTTAGTTGGAAAGCCAACATTTAAATGCAATACTTGTTAAAAGTTTTTAGACAGAAATGTTTGAAGTTCTTGCTTTGGTTGTCGGAGTTGCAGAGGCTTTGAACTCCGGAAAACTTGAATTTCTAGATTCTTGGTGAGGATGTGGGGAAGCCATCAATAATTAATTGACTTACTAACTTACCCACCGACTTCTTTTTCAAACCCATTCATTTTAAATGCTTTCATTGGCAATCTCCAACATGATGAATTCATGCTGGGTGGGAATCTTTTTGGTTGTCCCTAAAGAACGCCATGGTTTGCAGTCAATTGATTTTGCTTTCAGACATCTGGTGGTTGTCATTGTTTAACTGATTGTCTTTTGCTTCAAGCACGAGCGATTTCATTGTTTGGCAATTAGCTGCATTAGATGTAGAAAGGATTCGCTGACACACAATGGATGAGGTCGTTATTCTGATTACCTCCATGCGGACGCTAGCACCATGGCTCGTCTTATTGTAAGGTAGTCATACGAAAAGATAAATGACGTGTCATTTTGTTGAAATCAAATATAACGTCTAAGAGGCAACAAAGCTAAAATGTGAAAAAGGGTAGCAGGAAAAGGAAATGGGGACATTCTTGTCTCGTTCCGCATCAGCGCTCGGGGGAAGCTTGGCGTATGGAAGCCATGACTTTGTGACAACCAGTGATCTCACATTACAAACTGTGGCAAATCTAAAATGGCCGACTTGGTGCTGCTCTTCGGGGCGCATCATGGTGTGCCTCCGTTCCGACGGCTTTTTCTCTGCATGCTAGAAGCGCGTGAGCTAGAGCTGGAGCCTCTCTGTGGTCAGCGGTCATGTTGATTGTCGGGTGCGTCCTCCAGTTTGAGGTAGTTGCAGCTTTGATTGTGATTTAGGTTGAGATGTCAGGATGCTGGTCTGCTGATGCAGACTGACAGCTCGAGAGGACTGTCATAGCGGCGCATAGAAAGGCCGACTGGGCGGACGCCCCCCTGCTTTCGACCCCCCCTCTGCGCCGCATAAAACAAAAGCCAGACGAGATGAGAACTGCTCATATACCAGGAAACCGAAGACGAACTCAACTCTTCATATTTACTTGATCAGTTCCTTTCTGACAGCAGAGTAATTATTCATCCCCTTCCTGCTCCAAACTTTGAACTCTGAGAGGTTTTTCTCACATTCCCCCCCCCAAAGTGAGACTCTCCTGTGATACAGAGCATATGGCTCAAAGAGGTCACCCTCTGCGGTCCCCCTCTGTTGCCCTACATTCTCGCTAATTTACCTTTTGTTCACCCCTAATTGGAGCACAAACACGTCCCAGAATCGGTTAAATGATGATGGACACAGACATCTAATTTTGCTTGTGTTAATTCGGCGGATGTAAATCTGCTACCATTTCAAGCATTTTTTTTGAGAAATAAAGTAGGGATACACCGATCCACTTTTTCTCACTTCCAATACCCGTCCAGATATCTGAGGTTTAGTGCCAAACGATACCGATCCGATACAGAAAAACAGAAATGAATTGACTTAAAATGTGTATTTTTAAAACGTAGAAATAAATGTACAGAATAACAAATGTACCTGATAACTCCTTACCAGTACAGTAAGACACTTACCAGTACACTTTAATACACCAATAGCTTAACAAGCTACAAACATGTAAAGACAATTTTAATTTGTGCAGTCAGTGCGATTAGCAGTATAACGTATAATGTAAAATAATTGATAAAGAAACTAAAAATTGACTAAATCAATAGGTTGACTGTCAAAACTGAATCAAATCTTTCAAATGGTTCAGAAAGTGAAACTAGCAATTCTAAATATAATGTAAAACCAATAATAAGGCACAACTTCGTTCAGAGCACAAATCATACAATTAGACTGAATAGATCTACCCTTATGGATTGGACATATTGTCACCAATACCTGGTCTAGAATTTCGGGAATATCTAGAATATCGGGACCGATACCCATATTAATATCAGATTGGTGCATTTCTAGATAAACAATGCAACCTTGTGGCTCACATTTGATTGAAAGGCAAAAACCAACAAATATGATGCTTTACACCTCCAATAGGCAAATTCTTAAGGTACCAAAGTCTGAAAACTTGAGATATCAGGATTAAACTTGCCTCAATAATGAAAACGTTTTAAGGCTGTTGTTCCGGATTGACAAAACTTGCAATATATTACTCAGGACTAATCATACGATAGATGCTTTTATCTGGATTGAACAATTTTATCGATGTTCCTTACTAGATTTTATATCTGTTTCTCTCCCAACCTACAGCTTTATTTACCGGACGATAGTTTGATATTTCCTCCAAATCGAGTGAACAGATGAGCAGTAATCAACAAAATTTTGAATTTGCTTTGACTTCATTGTATATGTAGAAACAGAACACCAAGACTGACTTTATGTGGAAAAACAGAATCTCCTGAATGCATTAATCTACATTTTAAACAGTATAAGGTATTCCCGTCACATTAAATAATAAAAGAGTTAATCGCATGATAAATTAAAAGAAAGACAATTTTCATTGGCTTGATTTACTGCTTTTCTCATTTTTGTCTCTTTTTACCAAAAACTGATTGATAAAAGTCTTCAGTCTGTTTGGTTTCAATTATTATGCATTGATTTTCATGCAGAAACTGCAAAAAGAGCCTAGAATCTGAGTTACGTATGAAATCGAGATCTTAAATATGTTGTGATTGCATTTGAATGAAAGAACGACTTGAAAAACATGAGCCACTTTCGCTATTCATACACTTTCTAGACTCTTCTTTAAAAGTTCAAAGTAAAGTTTCTCGTTCATTTGAGATCTACAAACATCCTCCTTCCTTGTTCTCGCCACCATTTGCAGCAACTTTCCATCATTCACACACTGACGGTTCTGTATACATTGAGCAACTCCACTCAGTTGGCAGCAACTAAAGAGGAAAGAGGTCAAGGGATGGCGGAGTTTAGTGATTCGGGCTCTTCGAGAGCGACGCTCGAGTCTTTTCTGCAGCCGAGGCGGAGGACGGAGGACGGAGGAGGAGGGAGCCATTTTGTGCGCCGCGTTGCCCAGCCGAGCGTAAAGCGTGATTAATTCAATAGC
>CAEGAG010251957.1:0-33550 GCA_903067065.1 Brachyrhaphis terrabensis
CAAGAATTGTGCAGGTGATATCAAAGAAGGTCCTATGTTAACATGTAACTCTGTCTGTTAAGATGTTTTTGATTGAAACAGCTTTTGATTTTAGTACATGTGACCACTTAATGCTGCACATTCAAAGAATGACCGTTTGCAGTTCTTTATAATCCATAAAATGTTTAGAAAATCTGCTGTGCATAATAATGTGGAACAGTGCATTTTGAGTTTTTTTTATTTTTGAAAAAAATACTGTTCTCATGGGAAGCTTTGTTCAGTAAAACTTGATTTATACTGTAATAGTTCATGACTTGAAAATTATACTGACCATTTCCTTTGACCATTTAAGAAAATCTGAGAAAATATAACTTGCATAATAATTTGGAACACGGTGTATAAAGCAGCTCTGTCATGCTCTCTGTGTTCAGATTAATCTGCAGGTTCATACTCTTGTAAACGGTTAATGTAATGTTTTCCTAGAAGTTGTTGCAGTAGGTTAGTAGAGTTCAGACAAGTGTAATTATGTAAAGCTCAGCAGGGTAGAAGGCTCTCCAGAGACCTTCTGAGTTATTTTAGTCTTTATGTGGATTTGTTCCAAGTTCTCCCTGTGAGGTGAAATTCACTGCTCTTATAGATATGGGCTGTCAAAAAGCCTTTATTTTCCAATGACAATATTCACAGATGAGGCTAAAGGGAAGTCTTCCAAACAGTGCTAAGAGCTCGTTTTTATTGTCATAGCAGGAAGCAGAAGAAAATATGGAGTTGCTGTCTTGCTTCCTCTCTTTCATGGCTCTAACCCAGATTGATGGAGTGTGGAGTCTAGCATATTGTACCTCATATCACAGGAAGGTCATCTGTCCACTTCACTTTCACAGGCATAGAGAGGAGAAGACTGTTCTTGGCCACACGCACAGACACCAGCAATGAAAAATGTACTTTTATACACAACCACAAAGAAACAAACTGAACAGCAGTTATTGACTTAGTGAAAGTAGGATGAACATTTACTAAGCCCAAGTGGTCAGTAAGCTTGTGATAAACAGGGCTTTAAATAGCAGTTAGAAAGTGTTTTTTACACCTATTGTATGTAGTTTCATTAAACAAACATCTAGGATGGTCAGGTTTTAGTTCATTCACTTTTGTAACATCAACACTAAAAAGTAATAGTAAAAGTCAATTAGGGATGTTTATAAAAACTTACATGATCCATGAAACAAGTGGAGTCAACAAAGTGAAAAACTCTTTTTTTATTATTTTTGAGAATTTATTAATCTCTAGGTGTTTTCCTATTTGTTTTTTATATGTTTAAGTCTTTGTTTAAAAATAATTTTGCTTATGAAAGTATATCTGGTAAATCATAGAAATGGGGGAAAAAAACTATGGTGAGGGTAAGCAGCTGTGGCACATTGAGTCTTCTAGAATGGAGCAAGATTTTGTTCCAACAAAAAATAAATAAAAGTAGCCAAGATAAAAATAGTAAGTGCTCAATCTCACTCAGTTCAGTCATTCCTCTATCTTTGGGTGAGTAAACATGGAAACACCTTCAAAGCTATTACTTGAGTTGGTGGTGACAATGTACATGGCAGATCTTGTGGAAACTTTTAGCAGGGAATGTTTAGCACTGTGTTGCCTATGTCAGTTGCTGCATATGGTACCCAAGGGAACCGCTTTGTCTCCTTCTGGCAGTGGAATCGGTTAGGGTTGTCTGGGTAACTTCACTGAGTGCTGTTTCTCGTCTTCAGCAGTTGAGGATGACAGTTTTTGTCACAGAATGTATTTGCAGCCGTGTCACCAAAATTGCAGAAACCTGTGCTGAGTTGTAGCCTTGAATCAATGCCATAGTTCTTGCAGTAGTGCTGCACTCACAAGTTTCCCCCCCCATGTTCTCTCTGTCAGTAGTCCATTGATCGCATGTATATAATAAAGAAATTATAGCAAATATCTCGTGGATATGTAGAGGTATTTTTTATATATACCGGATTATGTTCTCAATTACTTTAGAAAAGATAAAAACCCTACTGTGTAAGCAGCTTAAAACAATTACATGCTGTTTTGTTGTGATTTAACAGCATCCTCTTAAACTGTGTTTATCAGAAGACAAGTATGGGATGAGATGAGATTACTGTGGATGGGTACATATAGAAATAGCTATGGTTCATCATTTCATGGTGAATTTTTTTAATTTTATTTTGTAATTCAAGTGTTTCCCATCTTTAGGAGAGTTAGAGTAAAGATTTGTATGAACTGTATTCAGAGAGTAAGGTTTATCAGTCATTTTTCTGCACGGACTGCTAGCAGCTGACAGCAGCTCTAATATGATATATGGTGGTATAAGTTGGAGGACGTTGTGTTTCAATGCGCATTTTCACTCACATTATGGCCATACCAACACGTTGAACAGCAAAGCCTCATTTAAAAGCTTACATTGTTCTGTTCAGACTCCATAGCTTTGAAGAATAAAGCTGGATAGGAGCTCAGCTTTTAGATAAAATGTGGGGTTTTTTATCCTAGTTATGAATTAACAAATTGTGTTCTGCTTTAGGTGTCATCAAAAACTATTTATAAAGCTATACAACGTACATTTTGTGCATGCCAGTAATCTCTGGAAAATGTAACACATTATGCCTTTATTGTTGAAAGGTATTTTTCTTTTCCACCATCACACTGAAAAAATGCAAAATGTGTTGCCTGTGATAAATTTCTGTTTGGTGTTACTATGATTGACTTAAGCAGCACTGTTGTTCAGTTGTATTACGTAGATGTTGTCTCCATTTTGGAGAAACCTGTAAGAAAGAAGAACAAGTTTGTGCAAAAACAAAACAAGCAAATATAAAAAATGTAGTAAAATGTAAGTACTTGGGTAAAGCTAAACAATTATCTGGAAGTACTATGCATACTATTTGTATAATCAATTAAGACATGTTTAATAGTATTAGCTTGCTGTAGCTGATAAAGAACCTGCTAAGGTGCCAGTATAAAGAAAAAATATATAAACAGATATCTTCCTACAGGACTCTTTATACAACCTTAAGCAGATAAGATTCTTAAACTTTCATATTTAGCTCATAATTTCACAACAGAAAAAACTTTTTGTGCATCTTAGAGCAGCCAATACATCTGCTACAGCAGTGGTTCCCAAAGATTTTCTTTAAACTGTAGATGCAAAAACACACTTAGCTTGTATGCTATTAGAGAGGCTAAAGGGACCAGTTAAATTTAAGTGTGTATATTTGTGAAATATTTTTGCAGAGGTAGATGCATTTGGATTACCTCTTTTTTTTTAAATACACTAACAAAGATAACTCTTTTCTTCATGGTTGAACAAAGATCTATTTTGTTTTTATTATAACATTTTGAAATTGAATATAGATTAGGTTATTTAAAATGTTTGCATTTTTTATATATATATATATATATATATATAAATACTGATATGTGTATTAACTTGAGTGCAGAAAACCACAGAGCAGACTTCTGAAGCCAGGGTATTTTAAGGCCAGTATCTTTATTGTTTAAAGGTTATTTGAACCCAGCTTTGTACTACTGAGCTGTTAGCTGTTCTCAGCCAGCAGCCACCTCTAGATTTTTGTTCTTCCAACATACCTTCAAAAAGGGAATATTTTTGTTGTAGTTATGAGCAGATTTCTGACCTGAGAGGCTGACAGAAGGCAACCCTCCAGACAACTGTCACATCTTATTACCTAACTGCACCAGACCAGTGCACACTCCAGCACACTCACTCCTTAATGCATTATAGTCAAAAGTAACAAGATCCAGTTTTAACATTTGCAGGAGCCAGAAAAAATGTGGTTGACCACACCCATAGTAAAATGAAAAAAATAAATTAATAAATTAAAACAAAGTCAGTGTGGTGCTTTAGACCATTCGAGAGTGTACTACTAATGCATTAAAGTGGAAAGACATCAAAACAGATTTTATAGACAGAACATTTGCTGACTTTCAGTGGTTATAGGGCCCTTTAAAAGAATGTAATTGTACTGTGAAAACAATTTTACTAGCTGTATTTCACAGTTTCCAGTTTTCACAGGGCTGAGTTTATTTGCAAATACAACGTAAGGCAGTGCACAACTAACAGGTTAAACGCAGGCTGGTTTAGCAGGAATGAGATCAGGTCAGCTACTGTCATTTGGTCAGTAGCTGACAAAAATATTTGTTCTTTATATTACAACTTTAGCTTGGTTGAATCATGCCCCAAACAAAGATGCCATAGCAGAATGGTGTAGCATTTCAAATACAGATTCACAGAGCCTACCCTGTTGCCTGCAGAAAGGCTGAACTTGGGGGCTTATTATTTCAAATTAATAAATATCTTATTACTATTATTACCCAGTTTCTCTTAGGAAATCTTACAGTATTTCACACCCATGGCCTTTAAAGACATATGAGAACATGTCTAATATTTACAAACATAATTGTTATTAAATGTGTTCAAATACTTTCAAAAGCATAAAAAAATTGGAAATGGAAGGTTATTGATTGTGAAATCAAAGTTGTAAAACAGTTCAATGAAATAATGGAAAAATCTTGAAATAACTTCAGTGAGCCAATGAGTGAAGTTGCTTAAAACACATATGATAGTTTCAAAAGTTTTAAGTTTGATGTTGACAAAGAAAAATATCAATGACCCAAAATCTTAATGAAAAGCGGGGTGGAAACACTGAAAATCTGGAAAATATTCAGCTTGGTTAAGTCGAGGAGGTGATTAGCTGTATACATCTGTAAATCTAAAAATTATGCCACACAAATAATTGGCTTAAAACTCAAAGTTGATTGGCTGATAATGCATATTATCTTTGATTGTGATATGACAAAATAATAATAAAAACTAATGCATATACTGAAACAATACTTTTTCTTTCATGTCTTTTTATTGATACTATTTAGTACTAAGTATAAATTTCACACCACCAACTTCTTCAACATTAGGTGCTTGGAAAACAGCCAGAAGTCAATGCAGATTCCCTCACTTCAGTTTTTTGTTCGCCCCGTTCTGCATTAACGTGATTGAAGGTGTGACCTTCAGTCACACCTTAACTAAAGCGAGCACTCAGGTCAGCTTTTACAGCCAGCAGGGAGAAAGCTGTAGATGAGGAGTAGAGCTAACGGCATACATAATGGATGAGACACATTTACTCTCCTGAGAAGGTGCAAAGACCTTAAACCTCGTGGCTGAGCATGTGTATGCATGCAGCACACCAAAGTCTGCTGAGTAAGAAAACTGAAACAAGCAAAGAGAAGGTATATGAAAACATTCACAGTAAAAACATTTCTGCTATAAAACAAGGTGATTTTTTGAGAGTTGATTACTGCTCCGGTAGACTGAGGGGCTGGTTGACGTGGGCAACCACTGCTTCAGCTCTGCAGTTGCAGCAGTGATTTGTTCTGATTAGATCAGCCTCAGCTGCCATACCCTGCTCAGATTTAAAAAGACATGATATCGAAAAGCACAAATGAGGGGAGCTTTCGAGTTCAAGTTTTCTTCTCATAAAATATGTTGCGGCTGATTCTGTTGCTGCCGTGTTTTCATGTCTTCAGATATAGATGAGTGTGCAGAGGGCCTGATCGAGTGCCACAACCACTCCCGCTGTGTCAACCTACCCGGCTGGTACCACTGTGAATGCAGAAGTGGTTTCCATGACAATGGATCCTACCAGCTAGACGGAAGCTCCTGCATTGGTGAGCGTACTGAGCTGAAATCATCCTTATCGGTGCTACAGAGACCAGCAGCACATCAGCAGATGCTCATCATTCTCACAGTTATTGACATTTTCTCCTCTCTCTATCTGTTCTCTTATGAAACACTTAATTCCCTCCAAACCCTTCACTGCAGTTTTAAGCCACAAATTGGGTTTACAGAGAACCACTTGGCCGTTCTTATAATGCGAACTTACAGTAGTACAGATTTGAGTGACAAATTCGTCACTCTCACACAGGATGTTTCTGATTTTTCTAAAATCAGAAATATCTGATTTTAGAAATCAGATGTTTTTGTCTAATTTAAAGAACACATTATCAAAAATACAGATTTTCCAGGAAGGACTGGAAAAGATTCAAAACGTAACTAATGTGACCTGTACAAAAACTCCATGTAAATGCAAAGTGTCATAGTGCATACAATACAGTACATGAAGCCAACAATTGTCTTCTTTCCTCTCTTTTTTTATGAGTTGTTCATCAAACTATGTTTTTAATTTATAAAATCTTACAAGTGCCATTGTTTTACATTTCATTGACTGGAATGTTTTGCGGTGAACTCCTGCCTATCCGCAGTTCAGTATTCCAGTTTTCCAAATAAAATAACTAAAATGCATAGAAATAATATATATTTATATAAAAGAAGAATTGGGACGCTAGTGAACCTAGGTGAAGGATATTGACATCCTTTTTGCTGCAATGTAGACAATCCTTGGTGCTGATTGGGTGTACTCCCAACAGCAACTGTGGCAGAGATAAGGAAGACTGCAGATGTTAACTTCTGGAGAAATACTAAGATGGTTTCCACTTAGTGTATTTAAGTATATTAAGGTATATTTAGTTTTGAAGTGTTAAAATAGGCACCTGTTGTTAGAGGGTGCCTGAATGATTTATGAATGAAAATTTGTATGTTTCCAGTATACCTAAAAATACAGGTACAGTGACATCAAATAATCAAACATTTTTCGTTAACAATTACTAGATACAAAATGCTATAGCTCCCACTTTGCATGTTTAAGTGTACATTAAGGTAGGAAGCAAGATAAGCTAAGCAATCCTAGCTTTAAAAACTTGAATTAAAAGCAATTAAATGATCCTGATGTGATTTACATCATATGATGCAAAAATAGAAGAGATAGATTAACTGTGTTCATTGCATTTTCCAAACAAACAATTGTGAAAAGATTACTAATTACAGTTTGGGAGGGCATTACAAAAAGAATCCTTCAGACCTTAACAACTAGAATTTTTTTGTGTGTGTTATTGCTATTAATATTATTTTTTATTCTGCTTTTCACAGATCTTAACTAATATTTTTATTCTGTTGTGCTGAACACATTAATGTTATTGTTAATCTCAGTTGTCTTCTTTAAACATAGCTTAATTTCTCTAATATTTTTGATCAGTAAATAAATCTTAGAGAAACTGAGTAGATACTAATGATGCTCAAAACAGGGATTATAACTATGTTGCTAAAAGAAAAAAAAAACAACAGCTATCTACATGTCAACATACTCATAATACTGATTTTATTAGGATTTTTAAAATGAAAACCTCTTCCATAAGGAATTGCTCATTCAGTGACATTTAATGCTCCACTGTAGCTGCTTACTGACTTCTGTCTCCAACATTAACTGAACATCAAGAACTGTATCGGCTCACTACATTACCCATGACCTTCAGCTCAGTGCTCAGAATCTCAGAATCTGGACATCCCTCTTAACAATCCAAGCATGGCAGCTTTGTACTTGTAACGGATGCAGCAAACAGGATCGTTTGAGTGAGTGAAATACTTCTGCCGTCAATTAACCTTTGAATCAAAATGCAACATCAGCAGCCTGCTCTCATTTATCTACCTGGATGGGAGAGGTATGATCTCAGCGCTTTCCACCAAAAAAAGCGGCTTCATTTAAATTTCAGCTACTCTGCAAAACTGACTATGATGGTGCAAGTTTTAGTTTTCACATTCGAATGGAATAGCAATGTACAAGAGTAACCTGAAGGAAGTATCAAATTATGCTCACTTTCATTTCCTTTTAATATAATTAGAAATGCAACAATGTTGGATCTTATAGCTTGTCATATGAGAAACAGCACGCCTATTTCCGCAGTTTGTTTTGAGAAACATAATGAGCAGATCGCTGGGGAGGCTGGCTACCAAGAGACTCTGCTTAACTAGACAGAAATTGACTTTTATTTTAGCTGTCATGATTCCTGTGATAAAACTATATGCCATGAAAATTGTTTCTAAAGTGGTACAGTTACATAAATATGTGACGTAAAAGACTATTTGGAGCAAATTACAGCAATAATCTGGGGAGTTTGTGCGCTACCGATCAGACCTGATGAAATGATATTCATCCGTTGTATAAGATATACAATGTGATTGAATTGCATGCACTGATTGCTTACATTCTTAACAACAATCTGTTATTTCTGTGCTCTGTTTTTAAATCTGCCTTCTTTTCTCCCCTCATGCCGCCCAGTGTTAGGTTTTAAGCCATCCAGAAAATTTTCAGTTTAACAGTAATTTTCTAACTCTGTAATGTCTTCTAAACAGCCTTCCACGAGTCAATCGATATTTAACATAATATAGCATTTTGTAGCAAGATATCAGAACATAGCTTCATCATCCAGTTTAAAAATGCATGATTTTTGCAGGAAGTTTCACTGAAGGTGCATCAATCCATGAGAGACAAAGGAGCACTAATTTGATTTGATTTCTACACCAGCAAGAGCTATGTGCAGGAAAGTCTTATCGAAAACATAAATAGACCAAATAAATCATTTTAGCTGTGGTATTAAAAGTAATTACTCTCACGAAGCAAGTGTTAACAAGTTGATGTACCTTTCCTTCTCAGTGCATATGCTGTAAAAAGAGCTTCTAGCTAAAATTTAAATTGTCCTTGGCACACAGAATAACTGGATGAGTTTCTCCCAGGGCATCCATCTGTGCAGCACATTTTATCCAATCACTCCATTGAATATCTGCATTGTGTTTCAGTAGTGTAGGAAGACATTCTGCCTTTGGTAGATAACAATCCAGCATCGCCTTCCTACACAACTGATATTTTAAAATATGCAATTTGATCTTTATGTAAGCAGGGCTGCTAGGAATTATTTTGGGTAAGGTGATAAATTTCATGGCATGAGCAGATGAGTGTGTAGATGCCATATCTACCATACATGTGTGTCACTGCTACAGGATTTATGCAAGTGCTTCTTAAATGTTGTGACAGTAACTAAAGAGTTAACTTTCTTCCCATATTTTAACCCATAATAACTGGAACATTGACCAACATATCTGATGTCTATTGATGATGGCACTTGATAAAATGTAATGTTTGTTACTGGTTTCACAACTGGTGTTTGTATGATGTTTTTATGATGTAAAGCACTTTGAACTGCCTTGTTGCTGAAGTATGTTATACAAAAACGTGATTGACTTGATTGATTCTTAATTTTATGATGCTCAACTGATGAATATTCATTGACTTCATCTTGAGGAATACAAAATATGACTCCAACTGCTGGCAGCCTGACCTACTTTTTGTTTGATTGTGTTCATACTTAATTGACCTCTTATGGTTTCTCATACAGCATCTAAACGTCACCCTCTGGTTGTCAGTTTATCCTTAAATATGGCAAAAGTTAAACTAACACATCCCAGTGTCATTAAAAATGGGGATTTGTGTACTCTTCATTCATGAAGTATACATAAAGTTTGTGTGTAGAAAACTACACACAAACTTCAAACAGGAGTTGATGTTCCACCAAAGGCCATCATTTACTCACGCATTGGCCCACTTGAAGCACATTTTTTAGAACAACACGCTTAGAAGGATGAGAAACTGTGTGACAGCAGCCTTAATTCTTAAGCTTCTTTATTTTTTAAGTAACTTCACTCTCTGGTTCGTTATGCAAGAAAGCGTTGTACAAGTTTTTCACAAACACTTCACCTCTAGAAATGGAAACTACTACAGATTAATACCACAGTTCAACCACCCGGTCAGAAAATAATCACGATTTCATTAATGGAAATAATCTTTGTGATGCAATGTATTGAGCATACATGGAAGACATGCCATGTTACCTTGCAGTGCACTGCTGAGGTGAGAACCCAAGCAGATGAAAACAACTGCTTTATAGCTTTAACTAAAAGCTGCACATGCATTGCCTCATCTCATGTTTATCATTCCTATTGCTTTAGGGGCGACAGGTGGCTGTAATAAACAGATTGTGAATCAAAATGAGAATAACATTTTCATTGTTAATTTCCAATGTTGTAAATTTCCAATGTCTCTTGGAAAGACAGGGTGTGTGCATAATTTTTTCTCTTGCTGTCGAGCACTCGACCTCTCCATATGGACCGCCTGGAGACCGACCAAAGGAATATAATTTAAATACACAAATACTGAGTTTTTGATGCCTTCTAATTACAAACATCTGTCAGAGGGATTTACTGGCTTGTGCCTGATGTTTTTTATTGTGTGTGTGTTTTTCTCTGGTTATGTATTGTCATGTTTTAACATAGGATTAGTCTCTTCATGTGTGACAGTACATTTGGGTGTGAGTGAAAGTTTTGTTGCTTCAGCTCAGCTGGTCCACCCAAAGGGCTTTTGTGTTTTATTCTAACGCCGCCGTTACAGCCTGCATGTAAGAGCGTGCCTCATCTGCAGGCAGCAGCTTGTGGCTAAATGCAGTGAATGTAGCATGAAGAGTATTAATCCATCACTAGCAGAGGTACAGTATATCTGACTGGCTGATGGGGATTTCATTTAGCGTATGCAAATAGCCTGTCGGAGGCACAATAAATTTGCGGCTGAGTTCTTTCCCCTCTCTACTTCTCCAGAAGAATTGATAGTGGAGCCAATTAGGGAGCACATTCACTAGTGTCACAGTATCTTGTTGCAGCTGGTTTGACAAGTACTTTCTAAGTCCACCCAGAGAAGGTCTGCTTTCTGAAGACCACTCATCATTCCCCCCAAAAAGGAAAGTTTAGGTGTGTGTGCACAAGTTGGAATTACTGTAGATTTATCTCAACCAATTTCTCACCAATATTTGATTAAAAGTTTTTAGAGAGTTTCTCTCTTGGGATAATTTTCTTGTTGGAACACCCAATGCTAGCCATGTTTCAATCATCTGATCCAAACTGTCATCCCTCGTAGAAAGACATTTTTTTTAATGTTCTGAGAAAAATCCCAAAACCAGAATCAGGACTTTTGTGAAGGAACTCTGCTCCAGAAAATAAGTTTCCCATTGCCATAACTAAACAGTTTCACACCAAGAAATATGCTCCTACTTCAAAATTGGAAAGGCTATGTCTGAAAGAGTGGAGGGAATAAGTCAGAACTATCTCCAAATTATCTTATCTCACTTCAGCTCGAAAGCCAGATCATAAGTTTAATATTGAGTAAGACAATGATCTCAAACACACATGCCAGTATGTCATAGTAAGCTAGAGAACAAGTTGTTGTTTCCTATATTGCATCAGTTGTTAGTTATATTTAAAAAAAAATCTTTATTGGCACAATAGTGTCTAAATATAAACTTCACATGGCCTTCTTCCTCTGCTGCCTATAAATACAAACATAAATATTTTGGAGTGTGAGTGAAAGTAAATTCTGAAATATCTGTAAGAACTTGTCCTGATACCTGCCTGGTTTCCCCCTGTAACAAATATCTTTTTCTCGGCAAGCTATACTTTTTCCTTACCTAAAAAAAACTTACATCATCATCCCTGCTGCTGGCCTCTGATGTTTCCTCCATCACGTTGCTCTTTCTTTTCTTTTTAATTTTCAGATACCACTTGACAACTGCATTATTTTGTCTGAAAAAGGCAGCAGATACAAGTCATTTAATTTTTAGTTCTCTGGATTCATTTTGCACATTAGCGCTGTCACATTTGACTAAAAGTGATGGGTCACTTTCTGTGTTCATGCCATAAAATTAAATTATGTGGCGTATTACCCTGTTAGCTTGTCTCTTCCATTCCATTTTATCTGCTAAGCAATAATTTTCATACAGAAATGGTGCTTTATTAAACATTTCATGTTCAGTGTTGCCATTTGGCACTTAATGACCCGAGTACATACCCTGCATTGTTTGAGAGTAATTGAGTCAACTCAACCAGAGTTTGGCAGCTAAAACCTTTGATTTGTATTATTATATAGTTAAAGAACTAGAATTAAAGTTGGCGGCATGTCTAGAATATCTTTAAGGGGTGAAACATTACCAGCAAACCAATCAGCATAAATTAACTGAATCAAGAGACAGTTTAATATCCAGCTAGAATAATGTCAGTATGCTATATATGCTGGTGGGAGGTATGGGTCATTTTTAAACAGAGTTCTTGTATTTTATTTTTTATTCATTGAGATTGTTTCTTGTATATTCATTATAGTCTGAAAAGACTTACTCAAATAATTTAAATGCTTAAAATTATGAAAATCATGTTAAGATGAGTATATTTTAAGCCTCCTACTGGAACTATGTTCAAAGAGATGTAATCCCAGAACCTTTATCTGAGTTATTTTTGAACAATCTGAGAGTTCTCCTTATTAGTTTACATTAAAGCCTAAATATGTTTATTAGGGGAGTGATGTTATCTGAACCTTTGTTGGCCAAGATTTTACATTTTACAAATGACATGAAAGTGGAAAATGTTATTCCTAATTGTGGAACAAGAGCTAAATTCACAGGAATTTGTAGTTGAAGTGTCTGATCTTTTGCATGATGACATGGAGTCGGCTCACTTCAAGCTGCTCTGAACATGGAAAAAACACAGCCCAGACAGTAAAAGATGAAACAAGTTTGATACGGTTTTGTTCAGGCTGATTTGTGCCAAATCGGTTACTGAAGGTTATGAAATATTTAACCTCGGATTGCCTGATAAAAATGTGAAAGAACTAAGTGCAGAGTATCAGCAGGAAAACAGACAAAAAGAGAGAAAACCGCTTTAATGGGCTCACAGTCATACAATGTAAAAAGAAATTGACTTGCTGACATATTTTTGCTCAACAAAGGCAACCAATAAACAGAAACCTATTTTCTGAGCGATTTCAGCTTTTCTTTTTTGGTCCTTTGTTTATGCAGCACCAGCAGTGTGCTGTCAGTGTGCTATGGGAGTGATTACAGACAGCAGCTTCTGGCAGGGGAGAACAGAGCTGCTGTCAAAAGGCCTTTGGTCCTTTTTTTTTTTCTTTTTGAACAGCTCACATTTAGGGAGGATAAAGCGAGTTAAATGCCATGGTAAAAGTTAAGGAGGGGCTTTTTTACCCTGGGGCTATGAAAAGTAAATGAAAATATCATCCACCTCTTCTCTGAATGGATTTCTTACTTTGGTTTGTTGAGGTTTGGAAGAAAAAGAAGCTGACTGAGCGGGATCTTTGATGATTCAGCTAAATCTAACTATGATGCTACTAGAGTATGCAAAGTATATTCCATATATATGAAGATAAGATGTTATAAGATAAGACTTTATTGATTTATTGCAAAGCAGATGGTGCCTTTTTTCTTAAAGTGTGTATAAGGATGGCAGAGACAGCACGATACAGCTTATCCACACAATCAAGCAAAATTTTTATCATAATTATGCCATAAAAATTATAGATCGCAGAGATCACAAAAAAGTTATAGATGCATGAATAAATTATGCAGTTAGAAACAGTGAATTAAAAATGAAAGAGTTAGAAAGATGAATTTAAAATGCCATAGCCTAAAGAAAGAAGCTGATGGTGATGCAGTGGAAGCTTAACATCCTCCATGTGGCTCAAATGTTTCTTTATAGCTTCACTGTAAGGTAGTGTGTGTGTGTTAAACCATATAGCAGTGGGAATTAAAACTTCTGATCTGAAAGGCTTTAGTAAAATAAGAATTTTCTCACACTGCTTGTGACTGTCTGACCGCATCAGTGTGAACATTCAATTTTCACTGCCTTACTTACCGAATGCTGTTAATTTAAAAGAATTATTGAATAACTCGGGGCTTCAATAGTAAATTGGGCACAGCAGAGTTTCTGAATGTCACATCTAGCTCATTCTGAGCTTCACGGTAAATTGAAAAAGTAGGTAAAAAAAAAAAGTTAAGGAGTTAAATATTTCCCCTTGAAAATGTGGAAAGGATAGTCTTGGCTGTTCTGGGTTTTGTCTGTAACATAAAGATACTGAAAATTAAAAGTCACTTTTGTGATATATATATATATATATATATATATATATATATATAACCCTACAACATTATAGTTGAATTATTGATGAATAGTTGTAATTAGACCAGAAAGGCAAATTTATTTCTGAAAAAAAACAACCTTTTAATATATTCTCAGTATTCTTAGAGTCTTCATTTCTCTAGTGCAGTGTGTTTAAATTAATGCCATCCTGTAGATAGTTAAATTTTTCATTTATAAATTGAATGTTTCTTAAAAACTCAACATTGTATTGGCTATTTCTTTTTTTTTTCAAAGCTGTCAGGTACTTAAGGATCCCAGATCAATCAAATATTGTGAAAAAATGAAATACTGGAAATTCATGGTGTCACTCCAATCAGCTAATTAACTCAGAACACCTGCAAAGGTTTCCTGATCCTGTATGGTTTTAATTTTATGCAAAAAAAGTGTTTCCATTGCAGTTTTGTGTAAAGGCACTAATTTTTATGCAACTGAAATCCTAATGCAACAACCTTTTATAAAAAATTTTGTTTTTTCCATTAAGAAAATTTATTTTTGTACTTCCAATCTGTTTTTTTCAAAGGAAAAACAGCTTTCCTATTTTTATTGATCTTATATATTATTCAATATGATGCGAGTTTCACTTTCTAGAGTTGGTGATGAACATTTATGGTAGTCTATTTATTCTAATCATTTTTAGACATACCTGTATAAATAATCATGGCAGAGAGTAACAGAAAAGACAAACATATGTGTAGATGTGTTAATGATTTTTGTCTTATGGTATTTACTTAACTGTATATATTACTTTTTTTAGTATGACATTTTTTTTTTCTTAAACATTTGCTATTTGAGTCTAATTTCAAAAGTGCATGATAATGCTTTACAAAAACATTTGCATAAACAATTGTAGTCTAAAATGGGTACTACAATATTTATAGCTATTGCGGTAGCTATAAATCATTATTTTCTACACGTTAAAGAGTTTATATTTTATCTTTCAGACATCGATGAGTGCACTTTGCAGACACACACCTGCTGGAATGATAGTGTGTGTGTAAACCTCCCAGGAGGCTACGACTGCATGTGCACATCTGGTCCAGGCTGCAGCGGAAACTGCCCACAAGACGAAGTTATAAGACGCAATGGAGAAGAATGGAAACCCACCTATGATCGCTGTGCTCTGTGCTCATGCAAGGTAAAGCTGAAATCAAACATACAGTGGGTAATTTTATTCAATTAGTTAACAGAAACTAGTTCAACTGGTGTTCAGTTTAAAAGCTTCTTACCATTTTTCAAGTTAAAAATCCAATCTCAAATTATTATAGGAGGTCATTTTTGCCTTCAATATAAAACAGAAAAGTGGAAACTGCCAGGCTTCTTGAATTTAATCCTTTATAGAACAATAAAGCTGTTTATATTCTATTCAATGTAGGTTTAATAAAACTAAAACTTAAATACATTTTATTCTTTGTAAAAAAAGATAATAAAATTGTCTTTCATTGATATTCCTCTCACAGTTAACCTCTAGTTTCTGTTATGTAAGTAAGCGCACAGTTATCAAAACAGCAGACTGCAACAAAAGTTGTGAACAATAAAATGAACATGAGGAGCAAACAGAAAACAAATGTTCATCAAGGCAACTCATGTGAATAAGTACAGAACAACATGGAAATAATCATGTTCAACAGCACATGCTACATTGGCATGTTGAAATGAAGGGAGTGAAAACTGCAATAATAATCCCTTTTACTGATCTTAGGTGCTCAAATGAAAATAAAAAAATCTATTCTTTCCCTCTGAATGAACTGTTCAGTGATTTATCTTGGTGTTCCCAAAAGTAAACTTGTGCCTTACAACAATCCTGTGGCTTAGTTGTTTTTGCAGCGTTAGTGACATGGCTAAGAGTCTCAAAAGTTAACAAATACAGTCGAGAAGAACTTCCCCTACTTTGGGAATTTTTATCAACAATGCTATTATGGTTCAGTTTTCTTTTAAAAAGGGAAAAATTAAAGAGTGTGACAGTTTTGTATCCCCATGGTGGCCTTTTCAATATCCTTGAGTATTTGTCACCAGCTCAGCTCTGTCTCTTATCAAACTTGTCCCCAGGCTAGCTGGAACACCTTGGACCAGTATATGCCAAGTGACAGCAAATCAAAAACATGACTAACTGCTCAAAATTCCTACGAGAATTTATTCTTGTATTTAGTTTAAAGCTGAAGGTGTTTAGAGCAGGATGCAGAATATCCCTCGAGTGGAAAAAGACTGCCTAGTCATCACATACCAGAATCTTTGATTGGCAATATTTTTTTCCTAATAGAAAATGACAGCACTTCAGCAGAAAACTAAAAAAAAAAAACTAGTATTTTATCATAATAGAAAAGAGAAGCATCCCTCTAAATATGTTTTTACAAGTTTTAAAATATAAGTGACATGAAATATGTCTAGTTATTTCATTTTGGGTCCACTGAGGGCTTTCTCTGAATATATTCAATGGTTTGCCACTGTTTAGACCAATCTATTTTAGAGAAAGACAGAAGATCACATTTAATGTTTTTTAAACAGGCACTTTATTTTTCTATTATTTTATCTGTATACATTAAATTGCTTTTCCCAGAATCTGTTGGTGATTATATTGTTGTCAATGTGAAAAATTGCTTGATAAAAAAAATCTTCAAATCTGTTCTTGCTGTCAGTTCCAGCCCAATTATGCCACACACCTTCTGCACAGCTGCCAATCCGGTACTGATTTAGCTAATATGTTCTATCCAGATTTTTGAACCATACCGAAAACTTATGGAATATATCTGATGCTTCTGTCACCAGAACGAAATACACCCCCGCCTGTTTATCATTGCATTACACTGTGACAAATATTTGTGGCAGTTTAATGACTTCCTTCTGTACTCAGGAGACATATTGAGGTAGAGAACAGTGGCTGCAGGAAAGTGAGATATTGATCACATTTGTCTTTGGGAAAGGGAGACTCTGAGATTAAGATTTATATAAAAGAGAGAAATAGGTGTTTGATCTAAAGTGACGGCTGAGAATGATGGAGCCAGTGAGCTTCATAAGGTTCGAAGATTTCTGCTACACTCTTAGTGGTTGGCATGGCTTAAGACAAAACAGTACTCTAACATTGCATTTTTTAAATTTTACAATCATAGAATATATTTCATAATGCATTATTAGATTCTGACACATTTATTTCACTGACTGTATCACTTACCCTATCTGTACATGTATCCTATAAATTCAAGCACATCTTGTATTGTTTTAGTGGCAGCAGCAATGCATGCAAAAGGTGATCTAATTAAATGTGGTGTAGAATTAAAAACCACAAATATCCCAAACATTTAGCAGCTCAAGTCCATTAATCATTGCTTCAAAACCTAAAAGAACTATTCTAAAAGGAAGCAATCCAATCACTAAATACACATTTTCATCAAAAGAAGTAAATGCAGTCAGACATTAAAAAAGGAATGTTACAGTTATCGCTATGACTTAAATAAGTGGCAGCCATATTGGATTTTGAGGTTGGTGTGAGGTTTTCAACTTTTTATCTCAAAATTTGAAGTACATTTACTTCTTTTTTTTTGCTTGAAAATGGAAGAAAAATTAGTCTGCATCCTTCTACAGATCATAAAGCAACGATGGATCAGAATGCTTTATTCTTTTCTCTTGTTCTTTATTCATGAAAAGTTCATGCCCTCTTGCAAAAATGTCATAGCACTAGAACATTTTCACATTGTGTCACTTTGCAATCCCAAGTGATTTCTGAAGAAAATTGGTTGTTATGGATTTTCTCTGAAGGTAGCACCATCATTTTTTATAACAAAATAATAGGATTGGATTAAAAAGTCCCTAAAAAGACTACAAACACTTTTAAGAAAACCTTTAAACAAAGCAAATCATAAGATAAGTATTTTCTTCATTAAAGTGCAGAGAAAAAAAAGAGTCCTAATTTGTCTTCCATTAATGTTCTGGACAGGAATTGGCACTATTTTGCTTAGCACAGCAGTGTAGCTTTAGCTTTTATTTGCAGGCGTAATCTCACTGCTGACATTAAAATTTGCAGTTTGCCATCACAAACATTCCCTGCGAGGAAGTTCCAGTTAGTGGTGCTTTCCCTACATGTCAAGGGCCATTAGTGGACAGACCACGGCCATCAGAAATGGCACCACATAATGGAGCAGTTGCCATAGCAGGACAATATGGATCAATAAAACATTGGCCCTACGCTGCCCTTTTATGCCATACAAAGTGATTTTAGGGCCGTCATACATTTTCTAACGACCTTTTTATGTAACATTTTTACATCTCTATAACAAAATCTTCCTGGGGCCAGACAGTGCCGGCTGTGCACAGTAAAAAGGATCATAAAGTTTTCTCTTTCCAGGTACAGGCGACGGGTAGCTGTAGCTGGGCAGAGGGAAGTTAATGATGAGACTGATTTTGATGCATTTGACATTCATTCAGATCAAAATCATTTTGGTAACCTGACTGACCTAAAACAGGAAAAGTTTGGTCTCATTGCATCCGTTCACACTTCTAACTTTAAATAAAGTTAAAATAATAATAATTTATACACTGAAAAAGCACAAAAACGTACCAAGTATTGTCGTCTAGTTGCTAGTTCAAATATCGTAGTACTTGAAATAAGACAAATCTACCTTAGGAGTACCTTTTCAGCAAAAGAAATTGATGAAAAAGTACTAGTTCCATATTGGCAGATAAATTTATTAATAACATTTTTCCCCAATGGAGCTTGTATGTGTTCATCAATATCAAAGACTTTTTTCACTTAAGACAAGCTTCTATATCTTGCTGATAAATTACTTTTCAGTTAGTTTTATCTTAATTCAAGAACACTAAAATATTTGCAATAGAAACTAGACAATATTTAGTAAGATTGTGTGTTTTTGCAGTGTAGCAATTCTTGGGACTTGTGTTATTAATTTGTGGATTTGTCCCTCTTTGTATTGAGATGCTGTTCTTTTCAGTTAGTTTTAAGAATCTCAGTTATTTTCATTGAACTGTTGTTCTGATTTGAGTTGCATACATCTGGACTTCTTTCCTGTTTTATTTAGAAAAATCCTTTCCTTTGTCTGCATTCCGATCACTTCCTTTGTTTGAGTTATTTTGACACCTTTTGGTAGGAGCTTTGATTCAACCTTGTCTTTGTGTGTTTTGTTTCTAGTTTACACACTTTTTACTAAACAGGAACTCTTTAGTTTTATTTAATGTCAGAGAGTAAGAAGAAACATCTTACTTGTGTTTGCCTTATTGAGGCTTGTGTTCATTTTCTAGTTCCTACTGTAACCTGTATTGCACAGGACGGACAGACATTCTGCAGGAGGAAACCCTGTGACTGTGCAGATCCAGATGAGGATCTGTTTTGCTGTCCCAGCTGTGACAACCGGCCCAGCAGTCAGTGTCTGGACCAGAGTGGACGAACACTCTACCGCAGTGGAGCGTCTTGGATGTATGGTTGCCAGCAGTGTCGCTGCATGGTGTGTACATATGAGCACCATACATAAAATCAAAAGAAATTCACACACATTCAGAAAAATTGTGGGTTTTTTTTTTCAATAGCATCACAACAGTTCCTGATATTAAATTCCTTAATATGGAATTAAAGCTCAATTAGATTAAACAATGATACAGAACCTTCTTATCAATATGAAATTCAGAGCTGAGATGTCTAATGCGCTGCTCAGCTGTGTGTGAAGGCTGAGATAATTACCACACTTCTAATTTGAAACGTGACAACACATTAGTGGGAGCTCTAATTTTATCTGCAGACAAATGTGCTAAGAAGCATGAAGCAAAATTTCTGAATTCTCTTGCCTCTTTGTTTTTATTTTTGGCCTGTGCCTCTGCAGGAGGGGGAGGTCGACTGCTGGCCTTTAGTCTGTCCCATATTATTGTGCGAGTACACGGCAGTGGCAGAGGGTGAGTGTTGCCCGCGCTGCGTCACAGACCCCTGCTTGGCTGACAACCTGTCGTACGACATTCGGCAGACGTGCACAGACCCCACAGGTGTCACTCGCCTCAGCGGGGACACATGGCATATGCCCAAGTCGCTCTGCACTACCTGCAAGTGTAAGGTAGGTCATAGCATCAATAATCACCAAGCGACTCCTTTTCAAACTCAACTCCACAATGAGCTTTAAACAATAGTTTATTACGACTCAGAACACATATTTTTAATTAAAAAGTACTTGTTCAATTGGCAGATAATTTCACTTATAACAAGACATTTTCCCATGTTATGAGAGAAACATTCTGCCTGTGGAACTAGTACTTTTTCATAAATTTTACATAATTATTGACTTAAAATAGTTCCTATATGTTGCTTAAAAGTTACTTGTAATTTATTTTTGTCTTATTCCAAGCATGCTAACATAGTTGCACTAGACATTTTATATTTTATACTTCATATTTTTGCAATGTATTCCATCCTTAGCAAGATATAAAGTTTTATGCCTTGCTGAACTAAAATGAGCAAGAATCCATTTTAGTTTTATTAAGTCTTGAGTGTTTCTCTTTAAAGTAAAATCCAGTCCCGTTTTGTTTATTGGCCCTTTGCTTCTTTTGTTCCAGGTTTGGATTTGGGGGGGGAAAAAAAAGTTAAGGTGCTGTTTTGTACAACTCATTGATTTCTGAATTCATTACAACTGAAGTGGAAAATCAAAAGTAAACATGATCTGCTGAGCCAAAATAATGCAATATCTGCATTGGGAAATCGGACAGGTTGTAGTAAACCATAATTATCCTTTGAATTGAACACTCATTATCTCAGCTTGATCTAATTCCCTTCACTTCTCTAAAGCGGTTTTCAACTGTTTTCGATGTGAAGGTAACAATTAGTCCAACGTTCACTCGAAAACTTCCTAGAACTTGTAAAATGGCTTTCATTAAACCACTGATTAAAAAGGAATACAATAGATTGTTGTGTCATCTCTAACTACCAGCCAATTGCCAAGTTTCCCCTGCAAGCAAGAGTTTGTGACAACACTGTATTTAACATTTCCCACAGTGCTGCCAGAAGAGAGCAGCAAATGACCTCAAACTTAACACTTATTAAAGAAAGTTGTTCTTCATTGTTTTGGACAAAATAGAAAGAAAAGTAACAGAACAAAAGCATTTTGAAAAAGGTATTAAATGTTGCCATATTAATTGCTTAAAATGCCATATTATAAAGGTGATTTGTACCAACCTACATACCAAAACCTGAACATTATTTTCCCTTATGAGACAAACTAAAGCTCATGTGTGATTTCATCTTTAACTGCTTCTTTCTCCCATTTTATCAGTTTTTTTTTTTAGTTGCACCCAACAACTTTAGAAAGAGTGTACCGTATTTTCCGGACTATAAGTCGCTCCAGAGTACAAGTCGCACCAGCCATAAAATGGATAATAAAGAAGGAAACGACATATATAAGTCGCACCGGAGTATAAATCGCATTTTTGAAGGAAATTTATTTGATAAAATCCAACACCAAGAACAGACATGTCATCTTGAAAGGCAATTTTAAATAAAAATAGAATAGAGGCAACAACAGGCTGAATAATTGTACGGTATAATAATGTTACATGACAAACAACGAACTGAGAACGTGCCTGGTATGTTAACATAACATATTAAGAGTTATTCAGATAACTACAGCATAAATTACATGCTAACAAGTTTACCAAACCATCCGTGTCACTCCAAATCACTAAATCGAATGAAATCTTCATCCTCGCTGTCGCTTGTAAACAACTCCACTAACTCCAGAGGTAGCTTCTACCACACACATTATCAACACACTAAACCGCCCTCTTGCAGTTTAGTGTGAAAATAACATGATATGATATAATAATGTGTTAATAATTTCACACATAAGTCGCTCCTGAGTATAAGTCGCACCCCCGGCCAAACTATGAAAAAACCTGCGACTTATAGTTCGGAAAATACGGTAGTTTTTGTGCCTACACATCCTGCTACAATGTGATCTTACATAAATCGAATCAAAACTTCTGGGGGAAAGCAGCTCCTGTAGGGGTGTTATAACACCATTCACACTACCTCCCACTTTAGAGCTGCTTGCCAACTCGGCTGTTTCCAGTTCAGACAGAGAGCAGTCAGTTGCATACATTCCATATTTAATCTTTTTTTTTTTAACAACACCTGCCAGTTATAATAATAAATAAAAAAAAAACATCCCAAGTAATTCAGGAAATGGCAACAGAACTTTCTGCTGCATTCATTTTTTTGAGAACCTACGACTACCATGACCTGGATCAGAGAATTTACGTCAACATCTTTGGTATCAGCAGCTGTTGTGCAGACAGATCAGGGTCACTGTGAACCTGGTCTATATAAGGATCTCTGCTGCTTAGTAAGTCCATGTGCTTGATTGATGTTGTTAGAGACATAGTTTGCCTTAGCTTTGGCTGACCTGACATAAAGGTTTCTGTAATGACACAGTAGCAGGTCATACACTCCATATCATATATCGTATAGAAATTGTATAACATATGATTTGAAAGTTGAAGCTCAGCTGGAAGATGTTAACCCTTGAAACAGTTTTCAGATATACAAATCCTTTGTTAAAAAAAAAAGAAAGAAACAGCAATGAGATCCGTTCTTAGCACACAAGCATATCTGATGAACTGCATTATTCTTCAAATACAGCAGATTAAAAATTCACAGGATCTTAAAAAAAACTCTCAAAAGAACGAGTAGAAAACAAGACTTGTCAAAAATATGTCTATTTAAAAGATGTTAGCCATAAAGCTTTGATGACCTGTGATTTTGTATTTGTCTCAGTTGTGCATAAGTTTAATAATGTCACTGACAAAATGACAGTCAGACATTTTGTTCTCCATTTATAAAACTCTGCTCAGTTTTGATGTTCAATCCCTTCAGTTACTCTCTCCATATTGCAACATATTATTGGGTGAAAATTTATGTTTGGCATGTTGAAATACACTATAAATAAACTCTGCACTTTTGCTTAAACTCTTCCAGCTTTTTCTAAAATCTGAAGTCTTGTTAGGCAACAGTGGCTCAGCCTCTGGACTTTACAATCAACATGTATAATGTATAGCCATCTGCATTATTTAATGCTCCCTCTGTTGTCTTCTCATGCTATGTTGTTCAGAACGGGAACGTTTGCTGCTTGGTGGATCTCGACTGCCTTCAGAACAACTGAAAGTCATTCCTCCTCTTCTTCTCACTACGGGACTGTCACACGGCCTCCTCCATCAGACAACCTTCCCACTGGATCCATAAGACAGACTTGCACGCAAACGTGTGCATGACAGTGCACAGGAAGCACACATTGGGCAGACTTTGGGTGTCGAAGCGGCGTCCTTTTGCCGCAACTCTGACAGCGAGCAAGCGAGTGTGTGTGAGACTCAGGAGAAGATCTGAGGTCATTGTCACACTAAGTGTTGTATATGTGTCTTTGTGTTTGTTTTTTATCTCTTAATGTATCAAGAAGATGCGTACAAACTCTAACAAGCAAGCAGGTGGTCACGTTTCGGTGCTCCATACATCTGGACTTCTTAAATATTGGCTCACTCTGGATTGGTCATCTAAAGATGATAGCGCAAAACGTGTTTCTTTGGCAACAAAAAAAGAAAATAGGTTCACCTTTAATGTTTTGTCTCATTGAAAGAGCTGGTAGTTTTAATAAACCAATTTAACCTTTAACTGATGTGATGTGGAATCAGTTTCCAGTCTGGCATCAAGTTGCTCTTGTTAGTGATTTTTCAAATTTGATAAATGATCTTGCTCCTGTTTTATGCATAGAAAGTAACATTTGTGACGATAACTTTTTTTTTATTTTTTATAATGTGGTAATTAAAGCTTCATTGTAATTATGATTTGCTGTCTTGTCATTTTATCATAAAAGTGACCACAACTTGTATGTCATATATTTAATTTGATCTCACACTTTTCTGCTTGCTTTGCAGCTCCACTTGACTGTATGAAAATAAACCCATTAATAAAAAAGTACAATATCTTAATGTTTATAAAGCTGCATATTACCAACATACAATTTTGTTGTAGGTCTACAGGTTTTTGGACAAAAGTGAAAACACTTCTCTGATGATTTTGATCTATTGATGATATAGGTCTGCTTTCTTTATAGGTTAGAAAAATACCAAACACAGAATAAACCACATCCTTCCCAGTTTCCAGCTTCTGAACCGGGGCATATTTTTTCAAAATATTTTCCTCTGCATTACTGTCATCTCTCTAATGATGATGATGACCAGATGCCAACATTTATTAACAGCACTCACATTATCAATGCTGTGTGATGTGTCACTACCACTTCTTGCAGGTCAGAACAAACACCAGCCCAAGCTGTTGATTAAATCAGCGCAGCTTAGCGATGGGCTGGACTTCTGCTGCATCTCCCAGGGCTCTGCATCCTCAGCACCATATGCCACAAAGAAAAGCAGAGGGGCAAAAATAAGAGGAGAAAAAGAAAGCTGGTGAGGGGGCTAAGGGGGGATAATTAAAGCCATGTCACGCAGCCCTGGATTTGAGTATGCCAAGAGGTCACCAAGTGTTGAATCTGTTTACAGACAGCCAGGCTTAATAAGGCGGCACAGTCCTGTGCTTTTACTGCTACAGTTCTGACACCTCCATGCTTTCCTGCTTCAAAGCCTCTCTCCAGTGTCATCACGTTTGTGCAGAGTAAATGTTTTCTCCAAAGTTTCAGTGTTGTTCTGGTTGCAGTGTACTCAATTGCAGACCACGAGAAATTCAACTACAAATACTGAATACAAATGAATTTCTCACTTTTCAAGTTTTCATTTGTACAAAAGTTAATTTGTATTATCTTAACTGTTACTTGGATTTGGATTATATTTTGAATTTACTTTTGTGCTTCTTTGTGTTGACCTATCAAGTAAAACAGTAGCAAACTTTGAAGTTTGTGGTTGTAGTATGACAACATATGGAAAAGTTTAACAGGTGTGAATAGTTTGACAAGGTACTGTAGAAGAAGATGCATTTTTTTGAGAGTTGCTTGCACAAATCAACTTCATTGGCTTCTGCTAATTGTCTGTAGTTACCGAAAAACAACTGTTGTTCTGCAATTCAACCACCATTCAAGTCATGCTTGTTTTGTTTTCCAGTATGCCTTTTTGGAAATCACCAGCATGTTTGTCTCTTCCCACTGTTTCATAACGCAATTCACGTTGTAAAAAGGAAACTGTTCGTTGTGCAGAAAGCACACACACACAAACACACACACACAAGGTAATGCAGTTAATGTGAACTCTGTCTATATTAGTTGAAAGCAGAAATTTGTACAAAAACTGAATAAGATTTCGAGATTTCTCTGTTGACTGATTTGATATAAAATGACTGCTGTATTACACTATTTGTATGTCTGTGTGTAAATGTTTTACATACTGACAAAATACAAACAATATTTTTGTGTTCATAGACAAATTGTGTTAATTTAAGTTTACTAATTTTTCTTTTGGTGTACAAGTTCAGTTTTGCTGTAAATACTGTGTAAATGGACGGGTACTGTAAAAAAAATGATTATGTGAATAATTCTCACTACCACAGCTTCTTAGGATCTGAGTGTTGTAAGTTAAATAAGAGAGAAGCAACATTTCTATTGTTTTTACTATTTATTTTTATATTCTTGCCTTAACCCTTTTTCGTATTCATTAGTTTGTCTTTTTCACTGTTTTAGGATTTAATTGTCTGAATGTGTATATACAAATACTTCATTAAAACTCAACAGAAATATACTTTTGACATAATAAACATGAACATGCAGTTTTTTCAGGCATTTTTTTCCAGCTATTAAGAAGATGACATGGACTTTTCCTTGAATCAGTCTTTGTCCTCTCCCCCACCCCCAACATATTAATGTAATCTGAACTGAGTTATGTCTTCACTTGAACCACAAAATTGAATTGTATACATATGTAAAAAAAGAAAAAAGACCATTACAAAAGAAAGCATTTTGCTTGTTTGACTTGATATTAAGAAATCAACGTGTTACTGCTTTCTTTTATTTATTTATTTTTAAAGAAAGCAGTTCCAAATCTTCTAGCAATTGATGTGGTGTTTTTCATAGAAGACCGCCATGAAGAAATCTACAGATCAGAGTGCCCAATGTAGTTTTACTCAAAGGGTTAAGTGTCATTTAAAGACTGTGTTGTGAAAAGAATTTGCTGTGAACTAATTCTCCTGTTAATAAATACTTAAGTTGTTTACTTTATTCCTCTGTGTGCATTTAGTGTGATAACATGTAGCACTTCCTACTCCAACTTTCTGTCAAGATACCAACAAAATAATTGTCGTTTATATAACTAAGTCTTATAATTTAGTAAAATTAGAAGGAAAAAAAAACAGTTGGTAGAAAGCTTGTAAAAGGGAAAATGTTCTTAATAGTAAGAACATATGTAATATGTAGAACCCTAACAGTTTAACAGATTTTAATGTAATATCAAATTTTTAGTAGAGAGATATCAATTAATATGTTTTCACCAAAATTATTAGAATGCAATCACATGACAGCTTATAATAAAATGTTAATGTAAAATAGCAATATTTGTGCAGCACTAGATATATATTTTCCTTGTTTATACCCACTTGTCCTTACAGGCCTTTTTACAAATAGAACAAAAAAAAATGGAATCCCTTGTAGCACTAAGATTACAATACTTAGTGTAAATACTGCAGGCATTCAAACTCTTAAGTTCCTTCACTTTTTTCCCCCCATACATTTTTCTCCATTTACCTACTTCTTCATATTTTGTGCCATTTCAGTTTTACCTTATTTACCTTAAATACTGCTAAAACCTTTAAGCTTTACTTTCCTGAGCAGCTCACAGGTAGCCTAACTGCTTCCACATATTTTAAGCTAGAAACGCAATTCAAACTTTAGTCTTACAATTCAACTATGCCTGTGTATTTCAGATTTTTCATATCTTTAACAGATTTAATAAAATTCTTCAGGTTTTGCTTACATTATGCAAAGTCTTTAGAAAAAAAAACCGGCCCAGTTGTTCTGAAGGTTCCTAGTTTAACCCTACTTCTAACCCTCTTTCAAACCCTAATCACAATCCCTCCCTCCAATCCTTCATTAAACCTTCCATCCAAACCTATTTCCTTCCAGTCCTTATTCTTTCCAACCCTATTTTTAACCTTTCTTTCAAACCTCTTTCTAACACTCTTCCCAACCCTAAATCCAACCCGCCTTCCAACCCTAATTCCAACACTTCTCCTAAAGCTTCGTCCAATGCTTTATCCAACCCTCCTTCTTAACCTCATTTAAACTTACTTGCAAACCTCTTTCCAACACTCCTGCCAACCCTGAATCCTACCTTCCTCCCTCCCTCTATTGCTATTTCTACTACAACAGATATGTAGCTTGCCTTTCTCATCGTTAGCCTTCCTCTATCAGGTTGTTTAGCCATTTGAGTCACTGGTTGTGGCGCTAACAGATGAGATGGTGCTATCCACAACAGATTTATATATGTCATGCAGCATCTTATTGCAAAACCTGGAATGACCTACGCTTCTTTAAAAAGTAAAATCTCCTCTTTCTGTTTGAAGAAGCTTCATTACTGCATCCCCAATCTCCTTGTACTCATTTTTTGGACCGTCTCTGATACACCCTACGACTGCAGAATCATCCTTGTATTTCTGCAAATGATAGGAGTTTGTTTTGTACTGGAAGTCAGAAGCGTGCAGAGTGAAAAAGAATGGTGAGAGTACAGTTCCCTGTGGTGCTCCTGGACACCTGGTTAGACACATGACTCTTCATTCTGAAACTGTGGTCTGTTTGTTAGGGTGATCCAGAAGACACCTTTCAGGACAAATCAAATGAGGCTGAATTATTTTCTTTTTGTGTGTTGCAAAAAAACAAAAAAATCATGATAATAATCGACATAGATATCACCGGGTTTGAAGAAGCAGGTTTATGATAGCATATTAAACTCAAACTCCACAGCACTATGCAAACTGCAGGGGTCCTGATATGTATTTTCAAAAAAATATTAATTATTCCATTTTTATCATCTTATTTCTATGTTGAACTTGGAGCTCAGTAAAGTAATGATTTTACCTTAAGGTAAATGCAAAAAACTATATAGATGGAATCAGTCAGAATTACCACAAAAGATGGATAAATGCTTTTCATGCACCGTTTAATGGAAGCTTATAAAGCACAATATTCCCACACTTTAACTATGAGGTCCTAAAAATGTCTCAATAGACTTCTTAAAAGTTTCCAATAGATACAATGCTATACAGAAGTGCATGGAAGCTTGTGCTTGTTCAAGGATAAGATTGTTATTTTGATGCTGTAATTGGGGAAAGATTTCTCACGAGCAGCTCTATGGACGTTTCTCAAGTGTGTGAGAAAGAATGAAAGTGAAGCAATGTGGTCTGATTTATATTTTTTTGCACAACTAAAATCAATAAATCTATAATGTCTAGACAGAAACCATCAGTTTATCAAAAGAGAGTTTAAACATGGTAGAGAAGAATGGCAAAAAAGATTCAGTGGTCTTTCTAGATTAAAGTAAATTCTAACAGAAAGCCAACCATGACTCGGCACCTCTGCGTGTGTTAACCAATTCAGCTTTTCACGTGCTCCAAGAATAAAGTGATGCAGCATCATGTTCATATGACTAAGATTTATTGATTTACATTTGAACCAGAAGGTTAAATGGGCTTTAAAAAGACATACAACATTTGTGTCTGAATGTCTGATAATAAACCAGAGTTAGGATTATCTAAACTGTTTCTTCTTGCTAAATGCCAAAATGATGACAAGAAAAATATATTTGAAACTTCTGTTTTCAACTGTATGTTTGATTGGTACAATAACTGGCATCCATTAAAATACTATTTGAAAACTGAAGTATCATCATAAAACAGAAAGCTCAAAGGAAGCAACAGAGCATGTTCTGGCCTTGTGGACATCTTGTGTGACACTGCAGCAATTTTAATCTGAAAATGATATACTTCTATTTAGTGGAACATACAAAGAATTTGGAAACATTGAGATAAGAACGGCTATACTGTTGTAACTTTACTGTAATCACATTTTATGTCAAACATTTCTGTTCTTTTTCTTAATGTTGCTTTGTTATTCAGACAGCACTTACATACAGTAATAGTTTTATCACACCAATCCATCTGTTGTATTTTTGAACCTGATTTAATGCATAAAAATAGTTGAATAAACTTGTTAACGTTTCAGTTTTCTCTGCAGTGAAAATGAACTTTGAAGGTATTAAAGTGTCACAAAGGTTTCCTTTTTAATGAGAGAAACCGCTGAATATCAACAATCGGTTGCATCTGTAACACTCAGGAGAATACATACTTTTTAATACAAAACAAGAATTAATATGTTATCCATTCCAGTGGGTCTTCATGCGCATCTGTTTGTCACAGATCAGAGGGAATATCTTCATCATAAATGATAAAGTGAGTTGTCTCTGTGGGGGAAACATGTTTTGTTAGCAGCACTGGGGAAGGGTTCAGTCAATTAACCTGCTGTCAGTCAACTGTAGAGCTAGCGCTCTTTCCTCAACATTCTGTCATGGTCATGGTGAGCGATGGCAGCTGTACCCTTGTGCTCTCTGTCCGTCACAACCTGAGCTCCCTTTGGCCGGGAGTGGCTCCCCCCAACGGTGTTTACCATTCATGGGCTGGATCCTTGGAAGCAACCACTGAGGTGATGGAGTGACTCCCTTAGCAACAATTCTCATCTACTGTATGCATCCAGGGAAGGGAATACAACTGCCACTTTACTTGCATGACCTTATGATGGGAAATTGATTTTTCTATATGAACTTTAATCTAACTTTAAATCTAATGTATTATGCTTTCTGATTTGCTTCTGAACAGAGCATCAACAGAACATTGGTCGCCATCATCGCCTCCTCCTGCAACAAGCTTTGATTTGCATTGTAAACCAGAGCAGCCACATTGTGATGCAAAATCCAATACAACAACAAGGATTAAGTTGCTTAGATGGTTATTGACATCCTGTCCAATCAATGCATGTATAATTTTAGATCTCAGGTGGGCCAGGGACAAGTTGAGACATCATGCCACAACTGACTCAGGGGTCTCATGGAGCAGATGCGGGCTACTCCTTTCCTTCTCTTCCTTGTGCAAGATCTTAAGATAGTAACATCAATAATTATCATACTAATTAGCCCGTTTATTTGTTTATGAAAAAAGTCCCCAAAAAATAAAAAGAAGCACATTGTTCTGCAAGCAATCAAATGGTCTTAACTGAAAGAAAGCAGCATTAATGCTTATAATCTTTTGCTAGAACAAGCTGGACCAGCTCCAAACAACCTGTCTTCATCAGTCTGTTATTCTGTGCTTGGTAGAGTTTCTGTCTTTCTCACGGGCAGATTTATATCTAGATCATATCAGCAGAGATGGAATTGAATATTTACCTTTTAATCTAACCACTCCTATAAATACCCATTTGTATTATTAGCAAAAAAAAAGGGAAAAATGGTAATTAAGCTGTAGGAGATGTGATGAAAATACACTGGGTGTTGTTTTTTTTACAGACTGGTGGAACACACAAATGAGCATGTTTGAACATGTTTCACAGCTCTTTTTCATTTCTTGTGTAAAAATAACTTTAAAGTGCATAGAGAAGGTAATAAGATATAACAACAGCTGTCACGACATCATCACATGCAAACAACTGCAGTGGAATTTAAAACACGGTTTTAGATTTGTTTTTCTGATCATTACAAAAATAAACCAATACTAAAAAGGATTTTTTGCAACAGAAGTTGAAACAACCAAGTGTTGATAAACAGCAAAGGTTGTGAAGTGGGGAGCTGGAGGACGCTGCAGCACATCCTAATGGATACTAGAGAGAATGCATATGCTCTCATTTTATTTTGCATCATTACCAATGTCACTCATAATTGACTGAGCATACAATCTTAGTGTAATGTTGCCAAAAGTCATAGATTCACGATATTTTGAACTGTCAGAGCAACATTTAATCACGAGTACAGTGAGAGAGGCACATGAGTGACCAATAACTGGTGAATATGGTTCTGTGAAACTTTTGATCATGTGACTTTAGCTGATTATCATACATTTTTTGCAGCCATGTAAAGAGAAAAATGTATGCACTGAGCTGGAAGTTTCAAAACTGTTTGAAGCAAAAATCAAAATGTAGGCGACATTCAACATATTCACCTTTACTTTATAGTTTTTATAGATTTTTTTAAGGATAATAATCATTAGCGAAGTGTTTATGACCATGTATCAGTGGTTCTCAAACTTTTAAGGTTGAGTTCTGCTTAAAGTAGCACACTATCAAACAACAACAGTCATTATTACTCGGCCAAGTCCTGGACTTTTCCTCTTTCAAAAGGAAGTACTTTTTGCTAAAATAAAAACGTTAAGGGAATAATCTTTTACTGCGCCGTTTCGCTTTTGGTGGCAGCTTGATAGATGTGTGTAAGAGCCTCCCAATGCCAGCAGAGCTCCGACAGGTGGCTGAGCCGTGTTGGAGAGAGTTCTGGAAATCAGTGGCTCCAAGCCAGCAGAGCTCCGCCAGACAAAGTGTCTGCAGCCAGGTGCTGTTGCTTCACCATGTCACCATAGGTGCTGATTTGTTGGATTGTAACATTCAAAGATTATTAGTCCCACAAAAAAATGTAAACATGAAATATTACACATAATGGAAGCCAATGTGTACTTCTTGTAGGGTGTTTTTACGCCTGATAGTTTGTAGACTGGATCAGGGACCAAAATTGCAACATTTTCACACTGCACTTTGTCAAATGAACCAAACCCTTTGAAAGAAAATTAAACAAAAACCTCTGAAGACGACAACTTTTTTTGTCATAAAAAGTTTTAAAAAAAAGTGGCACTGTAGTAGTGCTAGCATTTGTTTTGCCTGTGTTTACCCAGAATGCAATGTGCTAAAGTCTGTACCTTTTGTGAAACGCATCAGAGTTCGATTGAATGTTCAAACCTTCCCGAATGAACCGGACCTTCTAGGCAAAGGAACTAGAGTTTGGTTTAAGCGGACTAGTGTGAACTGATGTGAATACACCCCTACAGACTTAACGTAAAAAGTGGTAAGAAACAACTTAATATTAGGTATTACTGCTGTGCTTTATGAAAGCAACATTTTTCTGCATTGAGAAATTATAGATATTGTCACCTTTGGACTGACAAAAAACAATTTTCAAATAAAAGGAAAAAGGGTTAACAAGTCACAGATGAAGTGCAGAACTAAGCATGTAGCTGTGATGCATGTGACATGTTTTATTCTTTTGCTGTCTTAAATGATTTACTGGCACTTAATGTCAGTTAGACATCAAAACAATTTGAGTGATAAATTCCCAACCTAATGTAAGCTATTACTAAAATGTTTCAAAAACCTTCCCATTTATATACTCACAACACACAGGCCACTTAGACATCAGCATTTAGTTGGAACTTAGTATCTGTCCATTTGACGAATGCAAGTCTCTTTGACTCTGCCTTTTATCTCCAGTTTGGTCTACATGTTCCAAGTAAAATACACAACCAGTGTCTTTCTGCCAGATCTTCCTCAATCTTTTGTTTGTGTGCATCGTGTCTAGTTTTTAAACCAGCACATTCAATCTCACCACATGCAGAAAAGACATACAAGAACAAAAGTTCAACAACCTTATACTGATTATGCCTGAAGATATTCTTGGTAATGTAGTGAATCAATAAAGCTGTCATAACCGCAGCCATTCATCACAACATAACCTTTGAAATACTTTAAACACCACACATATAAAACTCAAGGTTTTTCAGCAAAGAATTTCTTTAAAGAAATGTAATCTTTTGAGTAATTTATAGTTTGAGAAGACAATAATGTCAGAGACTTGACCGTTAGAGTAGATTGAGAATGTCATGTCTGGCTAGAAACAATTTGACAGCATAAACCAATTAAACCGTCAACCGCCAGTGGGCACCATGACCTTCACAGACACGCTCTGACCAATGGCGTTAATTTTCTGTCACAGTTTATTAGGCAGTAACATTAATCATTTAGGCAAATAGATTTAATCTGAAGGGGACATATAGTTCAAGCACACAGCCTTTCACAATCACTAGACTTTTTTATTGAAAAGAAAAAATAGTAAGACTGCCGTTTCATTCTCAAAAGAACCTTGAAGAATGTTGAAGCAGAAAATATGCTTCGTAAATAAACCGGACCTTCTAGCCAAAGGAACTAAAGTTCCATTGCCTAGATCACACTATGATTGATCTAACCCAATCATAGTGCTTAAAAGAAAGCTAAAAGATAAAAAGACATATTTATATTTAAATAAAACTTGACTCATTTAAATGTTAGGCTTGTTTTAAAGTTATGACAAACTATGTACAGTGAACATGTTTTTATATGTAAGTCTGCATGGGTAAATACAAACTCTCCAATGTTCTTGTGTTTCTGTTTATTGATATTATCTTATTGACTGTGGTGTGAACGAAATACTCTGAGCATTTAAGAGAAACAAAGGCAGGGGAAGATAATCAGTTCATTTACTATGGCAACCTGACTGGTTTGTTAGACAAGCCAGGTTGTTGCCTTCACTTTGCCATCATCCATTTATACTATTTTACTTTGAATAAACAGATGCATATCTCTCTCTCTCTATATATATATA